>JABUQX010104931.1:0-2500 GCA_015478945.1 Trachelipus rathkii | reverse complement strand
AACAACTGACATAAAAACAGCACCCTAAAAACCCTTAAAAACTCACCAGCAACCGGATCTGACAAGATCTCAAATAAACACCTTAAACACTTAAACCCATTTAGCGAACACTTACAACTGTTCCATTAAACTATATTTTATTCTCTGCATCTGGAAAAGAGCAATCATGATTCCAAAACTAAACTCAGGAAAAGACTCTTCAAACCTCTCCTCTCGTCCAATCTCTCTGCTATCCACACTATGTAAACTCTAAAAAAGCTCATATAAAACATAATAAACCGCACATCCCCAGCAAACGTTTCTTACGGTTTTAGCAAGAAGCCATAACCACAAATGCTCTCACAAACACCATTTAACCAATAATAAATAGCTTAAAACTCTGATCCCCACACAAAACACTACTTATAGAAATCGGCATAAACAAAGCTTTTGATACAGTCCCAAGACACAATCTAATCCACAAAAATTATATAATCAAACATCCTAATTTAGAAATCGTTACCCAACTTCCTATCAGGAGAACAGCCCAAATACAGATCAACAACAAGAAATCACGTACAGTAAATATCAAAAATGGCGTACCTCAAGGAGCAATCCTATCCCCCTACCTTATTCAACTTATTCACAGCCGACCTACCAAAACCACAAACACACCACACAAATATAACAACTACGCAGATGATATCACCATAACCACCACACACTAGAACTTAAACACAACAGTTCTTCTGACTCAACAATACATCAACCAAATTCAAACTTGGCTAACTGGCAACAGAATGTCTGCATCACCTAGCAAATCATCTATCCACTAATTACAACAGACCGCCAACTTGGCACTACAAACCCTTTTTAAACAACATAGCTATCCCAATAAACAAAGCACCCAAAGCCCATTGGATAACACTGGTCACACACCTAACCTTCACAAAACACATTGAAAACATAAGAACATTATCAGTAAATAGGAAACTAAACATACTAAAAACCATTAACTGCACGAACATTAATAACAATAAAAAAATCCATCATCATATACAAACAATGCATCCGTCCAACACTAAATTACGCGTCACCTATATGGCACCCATTATTAACCAAGGGAAACATGAGAAAACTTCAAACCACCCAAAACAAGGCACTCAGAATTATAACAGGTTGCACAACTACAACTCCACAACAACACTTACATGAAGAAACAAAAATATTACCCATAGATGAACATTTAGAAATGATAAAACACAAACACCTCAATGCGAATGTCACACTGCACTTTCCAACCCTACTAACCACAGGTTAAAACAACCTCCTTCTTCTCCAGCCTTATTATACAAACAAATCCTAAACAACATCCGGCCCCCACAGGGCAACACCTCTTATACAAAACAAATACACACACACACATAACTGAAAATTATTTAAGAAACCGACAACCAAACAATATACTAAATGAACATCCACCAGAAATTGCATCTGAATTCGACTCTCTTCCTGTAGCAGTCCAATCATCTTTGGCCAAACTAAGATGCGGCCACCACCCAAACCTGCAATACTACAAATACAGGTTTAAACTTAACCAGACAACATCAAATATTTGCACAAAATGCAACCAGGCCCCGGAGACTGTGTCTCACTTCCTCCTAGAGTGTTCAGCTAACCATCGTCCCAGAGCAATCTGGGACATCACAAATTTAAGCGATCTTTGGAGGAAGCCGACTGCGGCGGCGGGGTATCTTAGCGAGGTGTGACCACTCTGAAGGGAGGGTGGCAAAGGGAGAAAGCAAAAAAAGAGTGTAATATAGTATATATATAATATATATATATATATATATATATATATATATATATATATATATATATATATATATATATAAAAATATTTTATATATATATATATATATATATATATATATATATATATATATATATAAAAATATATATATATTATATATATATATATATATATATATATATATATATAATATATATATATATATATATATATATATATATATATATATATATATATATATATATATATATATATATATATATATATATATATATATATATATATATATATATATATTGCAAAAATATTTTCCAGATGAATAAGGTGATAAATTTCTTTCTTTTACATTCTTTGTTTTTAATCATAATGTGTACGGGTGTGGAAAGCAATCCATTGCTGAATAAACGAGAGCCCTTTGAATATCTTTCGCCGTACACCAATCACGACTCGGCTTACATTTCAACGGATTTTATAACCAATCAGAATGATTTATACACAAGGCCATACAAAAAAGGGATGTTTGCTTCTCTCGCCGCTGTTCGTAGGGCTGCCACAAGTTGCTCCGAAAACGTAAGTTTTTATTCAGTTGATTTAAAGTTTTTAATAACTTTTATAACTTTCCACAAATGCGAGATTTAGTTACAAAGCTAAAACTTGTTTGATTAATGTTGTTATTTAATAATAAAAATCATCATGCTCTCATTCATT
>JABUQX010104930.1:0-30911 GCA_015478945.1 Trachelipus rathkii | reverse complement strand
TACTGTAGGTTGCTGCCGTTCTCTAGTTATATGATGTCAGCTTTTTAGACAGTCTGGACCATAAACCTTTATAGTAACTGTGCATCAGTAAATAATACGTAGGATATTTTAATGAGTTAAGATAAATAAATTAGCCTATATTTAAGGGCCTCGGTCTTCCAAAATGAAGAATTTCCATTTTTTCAGGACAACATCTACAAAAACGGAATCGAAACCCAAATCCTTAGGCGATAGAGTCGAAAATCAAGGAGCGAGTCATATTTTGTTGGAAATTATCGATAATCTTGTGGCAGGATTCATAAAGAATGAAGCGCGAGGAGTCTCAGATGCTTAGTCAATGAACAGCTGAGACTCAAATTTTAATAGTGTTGACCGTAGTTTCTCTTTTCCTTTTAAGAAGACTCGAGTGAGAGATTTTCTTTATAGACGACGCTTGCAACAGAGCACCTTAGCCACAAATAGCTCAAAATCTGTGTTTAGTTGCATACGCTATGCGATTAGCGTTGTGCGGTTTGAGGCACCCAAGGAATACATGAAGATCCTAGACTTGACAACTAGGCTAGGATATCAAGTTATGGTTTCGACAAGGGAAATACGCTATCGACCAGGTAATAATGGGTTCGACATTTGTATAAAAAAAAAATGATTGGTTGTATTTAGAGTTAGCTAACATCAGCTTACAAAACTTAACCTAAACCTAACTCTAACCTTAACCTAACCTAACACTAACCTAACCTAAACCTTAACCTAACCGTAACTTAACCTAACCTAACCTAAGCCTAAGCCTAACCTTAACGCTAAGCCTAACCTAAACCTAACCCTAAACCTAATCTCCTAACCTAAAGCCCTAACCGTGACAACCTTAATCGCTAAAGCCTAACCTAATAGACCTAAACACTACTTACGGCCTAACTCGCTTAATCCTAACCTAACCCAGAGTAACCCTAATGCCTGTAAACTATACTCTAAGCCTAACCGCTCTAACACGGTGCAGGCAGCTGTACGGGAAGACTCTGGTTTTGAGTGTCGTGTTGGTACCATTTGACCATGCTTGACCACGCTGTCCCTGGCATTCAACCATATTGGGTCTAGTCCAGTAATTAGTCAGTTAAATGGCGGGGATATATTGGCTTAACGTAGCTCGCCCCCTTTTTTGATCATTGACTGACCACCGGCTCATTTTTGGACCAACGGTATTTTTACCTTACCTTGAAACTTTTTTGGGCCCATATTTTTACTCAGCTACCTTCTTTTTGGTGTTTTATTATTTTTGATCTTTATGTTATTTTATATTTTAGTTTTTTTTTTTTTATTATTTATTATTTATTTTCGAGGATTAGGTGTCAACTCTTGTTTTTTCCTAAAGATATCATTCATTTTGTTTTTCATATGTGATACACGATGATTTTGTTAATCTTGGTCGGGATGAATCGCAAATTTCATCGTCTGTACACTAGTTCGTCGCTGTTTTTGTTCATACAAGGTTCCGGCATATCGTTTGGTGCGCCGAGCGTCGCGTTTTTAACAAGTTCCGCGGATTCCGTCGCCGCATTCGGAGCAAAGAACCACGCACAAAGAACCACTGCTGGTTCCAGCCCTGGTACCCGCCGCCGCTGGTGCGTCCCGCAGGGCGCACAACATTCTCCGCGGTTGAACGAATAAAATATGATTCAATGATATAAACTATTTCAAAGAATTGTCAGATATCACTATGAGTCATTTCTTTTTACTACCAATTGTACGAAATTTTTATTAAAAGACATAAACTTTGAATACCCTAAACCAGTAAATCCGTAAATCAAGTAGCAGTGTTATTACCTGAAACACCTAGGGCAATTAGTATGATCTTTTGGTTTTACTGTTTTTATCTGCTTTTAACTATTCTGCTTTACTGCTTTTAAACAAACAATACATTATTCTGCTTTTAACTACCACTTGCTTTACTGCGTTTAACTATCTTGCTTTTACCACGTACCTTAAGCAGTACAATTCGTACTCTTAATCGTTTTGAAGATAACCCCTGTGTACTAGACCTTATACTTCCGTAACTCTTTATGCTTTTAAACTCTCTGTTTTTCTGCTTTAGACTTCTCTGCTTTACTGCTTTAACTTTTCTGCTTTACTGCTTTAACTATTTCTGCTTTACTGCCTTTAAACTCTGCTTTACTGCCTTTAACTACCTGCTTCGTCTGCCTTTAACTATTCTGACTTTACATACCTTAAAGCAGATAAATACAGTAAAATCAATAGAAGGTGCTTACCAGGATTTAGCATGCTGTGTGTTTGTTTTTACTGATTCTTATTGTCTTCAATTTTTTTTATTTTCTTTCACTTTCTTGAACTTTTATAGCGTCATATTTGGTTCTTGGTACAAATCCCTTTTAACCTTTCTGTTTTACTCCTCTTCCCTCATTTTCCTTATAACTATACTCATTTCCTACGTCAACACATACCAGTGGTTGACTTTCCAGAATCTTAGATGCAAGTAATTGTTCCTAAAAGTGTCCGAGAAAGGGGTGGGAATTTTGATTAAAAATTAGTTTTTATACTTCTTTAGTTTTATTGTTTTTATAAATTTACTTTTATAACTTTCTCGCCTTCCTCATTTACTTAATATTTTTTCATTAATTTGATATTTTTCAAGAGATTTATATTATATTTATTATTTCTTAGATATTGAATATTACAATTTATTTTCTTTATTTTAGTGACATTTTTTTTTGTTATTAGATATATATCTGAATTATCTTCTAACACACACACACACACATCACACACCACCACACACACACTAACACACACGACAACCATCACACACATCTACAACACCCTCAGACAGTATGGTTACTTTATACAAGTCTGTTGATATCGCACCTTTTAAAGTATATATGTATATACAAATATAATAATCACTACTATTACTAAATTGCACTAGGATTTGAAAATTAAAATCGTATTAATAAATCCTAAATTTCCAGCTTTATAATAAAATAGAAATATAAATGTACAATTAAACTTATAAAGTAAAAAAGCTATATAAATGAGAGTAGTAATACAAATCAAAAATTTGTGTATTTTAATAATTATTAATATAACATATTTAAATATATATAATAATATACAAATTTAATCCAAAGTAGACCTTTTTTTACTTAATACACTAATCCGAACATTTTTAAATCTAATTGTAATAATTCTTACAAACACAATTGGGTCACCAATGTAAAAAGGGCAGGTAACAAACTTCCACACCTTCTATCTTGGATGAGCTGCTATAGAAATTTACAACTCTATAAAAAACAAGTCAAACTGTTGATGAGTAGCTTTTAATTGCTACTGAAAATAAATACAACAATAAATCAATTGTTAAGACAGAAGGAGAATTATATCTGTCAACACAATGAATATTTATTTTGAATAGGCTGGGTTAAACACAGGATATATTTATTAGTAATTAGTAAATTATATAATAATGCATATAATAAATGATATTATAATGTCTCACATTTATAATATATTCAACATAAATTAATATGTAATTAAAATTATATAAAATTATTTGTCTTGATCACACAAGAGCTTTTCAGTTCAAAAACACAATGAGTTCAGACCATATAGATTAAAAAAATATCTAATTATTAATTATTTTATTAATCATTATTATTCTTATTATTTACTATTATATTTATTTTTATTATTCTTTTTATTATTATTATATATTATATGATTATATTATTATTTTATCTAATTAATTATTTAGTAGAGCGCCCCATCGGAATCTCATAAGTTCATTCACGTATTGCAGTGGAGTTATTATTAATGTATTGAGTGTATTAGCTAGATTATTCAATGGTGATTGTTTATTACTGACGTTGGTAGATGTGATTGGAAATGGTACTCTCTGTTGGATATTTGGTTGAGAAAGAGACATCGTTATACAGAAATGTATTATTACTGTGTAACTACAAAGTTTCAGTTATGATTTGAGATTCCGAGAACTACTCACGCCCTTATTATATGATTTTAAGATTATATTATTTTGTCATTATAATTAATTGCTGTGAATTAATATTATTATTTTTAAATTATTATTATTTATTATTATTTTTTATACTATTACTGTTTATTATAACTGTAGTTTCGTGAAACTAAGCCACGCCTCCAAGCCGTTGAATTATCATCTTCGATTCTCTTTTTAAATGAAATTTACCGTAAACAGTCATGTAGCTTCCTTTCTAGAAAGATTAGTAATTAGTACAATTGATCAATTAAATAGCACAATATTACCATCCTCATTATATGATAAAAACTACTCAAGCAATACTCATCATTGCTCTAAATTATTAATATTACATTTTTAAAACACCTCGTACAAACAAGTTAGAACTAGTTTATTTATAAGTTTCTATTATTATTTTATTATTATTATTATATATATAGTGGGTTTTTAATCCACCTTCTATCACTTTATATCTTGTCTAACTAAAATATTAGAATTTAATTATTATTATTCAGTTATGGAAGCTTCAATGTATTAAAATAATAAAGAAAATTTATTTAGTAAGACTAATAAATATTTAACTATCATCATATCTCAACCCTTAAAGGTAGAGATATAATTATTATTATTATTATTATTATTATTACTAGTTGATTATTATCATCATTCCACAGGTTTACTACTTAACACCTTCACAGCATTTTTCAAATATATTAAATAATTTACGTGATTTTGCAAAATAAGTGTATTTAATAAGAGAAAATTTTTATATTTATTACTACATTTTTTATTTTCAATCTATTATTGTAAATTTCAATATTGTATTATATTAATTTTTGATATTATTAATTATATTATCCATTTTATCGTCGTTTTTTTTTTTATTGCAATATTATATATATAAATACAATATGTGTTAAATATTTTATATATATATAATATGTATATATATTATATACCATCATATTATATATTATAACATATTATATTTGTGTTAGTCGTTAATTTATTACTCACAATTCTATAAGATTATTTAATTTTAGCTACTATGCGTAGAAGTCATGTGAAAAGCTGACAGCTTAAGTATGCAATTTTTAAATAAAAATAGATTAATATATCAGACTGTTATTAGTTATGCATAATCTGAAAGCAATATATGAAAATTCAAAATCGTTTATTCTAAATTGAGTGTAAATAAATACAATTAATGGAATGTTGGCATAAATACCGTTCTGACTATCTGTTTATATTAATATATCCCATATATATGGATCATATATATATCTAATATATATTTAATAGTATATTTATAATATATATATATATATATATTTATTTATCATATATATATTATATATATATATATATATATATATATATTATATATATATTATTATATATTATATTAGATATTAGTGGGTCCTTGTAGCAGATAGTTTCTGGTAGTATTCGTGTCTCGGCCTTTTATTAACTTTTTATTGCTTTTACAAGGTGGTATTCACTCACTCATGGTTATGGCGATACTTCTTAGCTTTTTTTGTTGGTGAAGATCATTATTGAGAAACTATTTCAGATTCAATAACACTATTTAACAATATAAAAAATGTTTTCTCTTTATTATTTTTTATATTTGAATTCATATATTTTCTAAACGCTTATATATTTTTTGACTCTGAACACAGAAATGACCTTCATTTTTTTCTTATCATCGATACTTTTTATTCATTGAGATGATTATTGCATAATATTTATGTTTTCGCAATTTATTTAAGATGTGTTTAGTTTAATTGAGTCCTACATTAACTGTATATTAATGGTACTATATTTACTAGATTTTTATTTGATGGTTATTAAACTTATATAGAACAGTAATATCTCCAAAATATAAGTCAATGCTTATATATGTAAAATAACATGCTTACTTTGCATTTTAAAGTGCTTGTGTTCAGTTGTCTTTTCTCTTTGTGAATCAGCCCCATCATGGCACTATCTCTTCAACGTACCCTTGAGGTATCGTCCTTTTAATTTTTCATTGTATTGTGATGATACTGGTGAAATCTTTCACAACGTTTCTTTCACTTACATCCGTCTACCCTCTAATTCTCTCTTCTAAAAAAAAAAAATAAGTTCAATATTTTTTACTACTTATGCCGGATGTTTTATATAGGATCAATACAGCACGACATATTTTTAAAAATTTTATAAACAATCGAATAAGCCTTATCAGCAGTTTTTGTAATTTGGAATCTTTATGGTTTCCTAGAAACCCTTGAACCACATTACGGAATGCACACCGGGCATAAAAATTAATTTGCTCATCTTTTCTTTCAATTTTAAGGAATTTAAGGCATATTTTGGCATGTTTCCAATTGAAGCTCATGAAATTCTGACTTTAGAAGAAAGAGAAAAACCTGAGACTATTATAGAATATATAATATATATACTATTATATATATATATATATATAATTTATATTATTATTACTAGATATATATATATAACTATATATATAAATAATATATATTATATATATATAGTATATATATATTATATATATATATATATTATATATATATATTTATATATTTATAATTATATATATATATATATAATAATATAATATATATATTATATATATATATATATATATATATATAATATATATACTATATATATAATATATCTCTATATATATTATTATAGTAATATATATATATATATAATATATTTATATATATTATATATAAGTAGCTCCTACATATATTAGAAACATACTTTCTTCTTTTATATTCATGAATTTCATAAGACAATTTTACTTACAGAAGTGGTGGTGAAGGTGTATAGGGCATTTTTCATTAAGAGGAACTGGGGTTCTGGATGTGGATGAGGGAATGTCTGGGTATGGAAGAGATTGCCTTTCTTTTACTTTTCCATTATTTCTGTAATAGTTCACCATAGCGACAGTGTATCATCATAGTATTCGTTGGCTCTCGCCCAATTATTCTTGGAATAGCCAAAGGCATGCTTTTCTTGTTCCTCTTAGCCATCCTTCTAGGCGTGGTTTTCAAACTATCCACATATAATGAGCTGGTGCCCAGTGCTTATCCTTAATCACCAGATAGTATACCAAAGTAGAATCCTGTTACGCTACCATATTGCGTTTCCTTCACAATTTTGATGGAAATGTGCTTTAAGAACTGTGCATTAATATCCACACACATTAAACAAAATGAATCTGCAACCATTTATACAACTGGTTCTACTTGCAATATTTACAAATTTTATTATATTTATTTATTATATTATCACAAAAAAATAAAATAAACTTTTACATTGTGTAATAAACTTAGTTTCGATATATAAAAGGTTCTAATAAGGAATTCCTTAAGCTAGGAGAAACACCACAAGAATGGCATCTCCGACGGATAACCACTTCTAGAATCGCATTTAAAATGGCATAACCGAGGAACTTGCTCGCATGACAAAAAAAAAGAAATTCACAGAAGTGGAAGCCGCCTTATCAGAACCCCTGGCAACGGAATTATTGTAGTTGAAGATGATATGAGCTAATTTCATCAAAAAAAACCTTTCTGAAGAATGAAGGGGAGATTTGGATATGTTAGCTATTGATAAGTTCATGGCCAGAGAAATGCAATTGACATAGTGTCATGTCGACCTTCAAAGAAAATCACGACCAGGACGGTAATTGAAAAAACGAAGAAGTCATTCATCAAGGAGCAAAGATAATTCAAATTTGCACTCTGTGAAAGAGGAGATGAAGCTCTAAGAAAACATGGAGATGCTGCCTACAGAAGAGAATCCTTTCATGGGTGGCTGGAAAAGGTGTCAAGGTTTAAATTATTAATCAGTGCTTGCAAAGCAAAAATATTTATTCAGTCCTCCCTATCAGTCGAAAGAGAGGTATTTTTAGTGTTAAGGTGGATGTAAACACCGAAAAAGGGAACAGGCTCTCGCCGATACTAGTGAAAGCTTTAATGTTTTTTGCATCACAATTTTAGTGAATTTTTAATTTGAGTAGTTGAATAAATATCTATCTTTTAATCTAAGGATTATATATCTATATATGTTTCATGTATTGGATATTAGCGTTTTATTTATTTTGTCTTTTCAACTGAGTAATTGAGGGCTTTCTTTCTTTCATTTATTTTTATCCCTTCATTTATCTTAATTTAGTTAAAGAATTCTCTTTTAAATTGTAATCATGTGTAAAACATAAAATGCTAAGTAGCTAAACTCTAGTACTAACTTCAAAAGGAAATGAATATTTTTGAATAAAACTAAAATTAAAAAAGCAATAATAATAGTATTCTGCATTTGATTATTTATATACTATATGTTAATTTAAAAAATTAAATATACTTGGGAAAAAACAAATATGAAATAAATGACTAAGTATATGGTTGTACAGGGAATGCAATCCTAAGTTGCCTAGCAGTACACAAATGTTCTATCATATTACTGTGTATTTATAATATTAATTAAAGTATCGGTATCGGCATCTAAAAAAAATATGAGTTATTCAAAGTATCACGTGGGTATCGTATCGGTTATAATTCGGCCTCTCTCTAGGTATCAGTATCTCCTAATCATAATATATAATATATTATATATTCATATTACTATATTATATTAATATATAATATATTATTATATTATATAATATATATAATATAATATATTTATATATATATTAAATATCAGAGCTGGGCGGTTGAACTACCATGTTGCGCCTACTCCGTTGGCGCTGACGCTATGTCTGGCGCCGACTGATCATTCGTCTAGCTCAATGGCGCGACAATTTTTAAAAGCGCGGACTAAAGCATTGGCGCATGCTTTAACAAAACTACGCTTTGAAGCGTTCATGTGGCCAATTTTTCGCTCCCTCATAGCCGCGGCTCTGATAAAACTAGGTAAACATAAGCAATTTTTTTTTTACCCTTAAAGGTAAAACCTTAGAAGCGGACTCTTATGGCTAACTTTTGTCATATTTCTGTCTAAAAACCAATGTGAAAACTACTCATATATTACCTATAATATATTATTATATATGATTTATATAGTGTGTTTAGATTATATATATTATATATAATATATTATAGGCCTTATTATTAATATATTACTAATATATACTTATAATATAATCTATATATATATATTATATTATATAATATAATATATATTATATATATATTATATTTTATATATATTATATATATTTATATATATAGGGTTTTTGCACATCAACCTGTTTTTTTTAAAAAAAAACAAAAACATATATGGTTTATTAAAAAAACAAATAAACAATGGTTTTTTGTTTTTTTTGGCGTTTTTTTTCTAATTATTTGGTTTTAATGTTGTTTTTATTAGGTTTTTGTATATTTTTAAGGCAAAAATCACTTCTGGAAACTGTCATACACATGAGCTAATATACAAATGTGACTTAAACATATTTTAAAATTCCCTTATAAAATAGATTTGATTCAAATATCAAATTTTTCTTGGCGACTAACTGTAAATGACAAGGGTATAAAAATTACAGTTACTATTTTGTCCAGAAGTTTACATAAACATCATAAAGTAAAATAAGAGGGTATATTTATAATATATAAACTCTTATCAGAAAAAAAGTGTTTTTACTTTATTATTTACCTCTAAAAATACTTATTTGCAATGCTACTCCAAAATAAATTACAGGGCCATGCGATATGACGAAAACGTCACTTATATCTTTGAACTCCTCTTTAATATGACAGATGGATACACGACGCACAAAAGAAAATTCCCCTGGCGATACGATGCACATTTTCCACAAATCCTCCACACCATCGAGTTTTTATTATTAAACTTTGAAATTGTCGGGGCTGAATCAATCATCGCGGATTTAGAAAATGAATTCCTACGAGCTCAAAAATTTCAAATGTTTGTAAAATGTAAAATTTACAAATATATTATATATATTAGTTATAATATAGATATATATATATATATATATAATATATATATATATAATATATTAATTATATATATTATATATTATATATATATAATATATATATTATTATATATTACGTATATATATATTATTTTTATATATATATATATATATATATATATATATATATTATAATCTATATATATATATATATATATATATATTTTTAAATTTTTAATATAATATAATTTATAAATATATATATATATATATATATTTAAATATATATCGGTTTATATATATATATATATATATATATATTAATATATATAATAATATATATATATATAATATATATATATATATATAATATATATATATATTATATATATAATATATAAGTATATATATATATATATATAATATATATATATAATTATTATTATATATATTATATATTATATAGTATATATATAATATATATATTATATATATAAGATATTATTATATATATATATATAATATATATATATATTACTATATATATTATATATAATATATATATAATATATATAATATATTATATATATAATCATTTTCTCCTCCTTTCCCAAATCAGCAAAAAAATTTTTATTGCCTTTCCAGCTACTCTCGATTGAATATTGAAAAAAACCATAATCAACATGCTAAAGAAATCATAACAATATTAGTAAATTTTTTAAAATTTAATTCATGGTTTTTTTTTATGGATTTTAAAACCATTGAGTATTTTTGTATATCTGGTTTAAACATGTTAACACAAAATAGTAATATATATGTATTATTTATTTATATTATTTTTAATTTTAAATCTTTAATTATGAGACTTCATATATATATATTATAAATACATAATTATATTAATAATATATAATATTATTATATATATTATATATTATATATATATATTAAATATTATAATATTATATATATATATATATATATGATACTAATAATATATATAATATTATATATTATTCTATAATTATTTCTCTTATATATATTAATTATATACTATACTATATAAATATAATATATTTATATATTATACTATATTATATGTAGCTTTCAGTGTTCTTTTAACTACAAATACTTTCTCAACATTTAGCCTCTATCCTGGTCTCTCTTGAACAATTTGCAACTATCTCCTGTCCATCGCGCTCACACAGCTCCCCTCTCTCTCGTGGTGCTTGATCCTCATGGAGAAACACAACGAGTCACTACCAAAGCGTAAATGGGAAACGGAGCACCAACTCGCAGGAATCGCTCTGGTCATGATACGAGTTACTCTTCTCTCTTCTAGGTGTTTTACATTAATCCTACATCTCAAACTACTCTCATAAATGTCCGGCTCTACTTTTTCTTCTCACCTCTTATTACAACGAGCCTCAATGACCTTCTTCTTATGTATCACCGCACTAAAGAGCTTTATCAGTTTCTGTCCTCTCACACTTACAATTTACGCAGGACGGGCAGCCTCCGTTATGGAATTATGCAGCCGGGTGGAGCGAACCATCTTTCTCGCAAACGTCCTACGGAAAAATTCTCCACCGGCCATTGCATTTTGACAAAAAATGGCGGCATAGACTTGCCATATGGCCATCCTATCTGCATAGCGCCATAGACGCCAGCCCGCGCCCGCTTTGATACTATATTATATATATATTATTATACTATATATATATATATCTCATCTATACTATATTACTATATATTAATAATATATATATCTATATATATTCTTACTTACTATATATATATTATATTAATATATATTTACTTTATTTTAAATGTTGGGAGCCTGTTGCATATGTTGCTTGTGTGTGTCTTCTTGTGTGTGTATACGAGTGTGCATTGTGTGTGTATTGATGTGTAGTGCACGTGTGATAGGAGAGATTCTAATGTCTTTAAATCTAAAAATGTTTTATAATACTTCATATTCAACAGCTACGTTTTTACCAGATTATTAACAGTCTCTGTTCAATGTTATAAATAAACTTATGAATAACTTTATGTTTTAGATTTTAACTTTCGCATTTATTATTTTCTTGATTTTTTTTAATTTTAAACTTGCTTAAAGTTATTTTTACTGTCTGTAGTTGTGTGGTGGTGTGTTTGTTTATGTGGGCGTGGGTTTTCTAGTAATAATCCAATTCAGTGGTGACCTTTTGATGGTGGGCTGTGTTGTCCGGACTGTTGTGTTTGTTTGACTGATTAGATGTCTGTTTGAATGACCTGCGACAGAGAAGATGTAGTGGTGGCCGCAGGCTGGGGTTTTCGATTGACGTTGAAATGACTGTTCTCAAAATGCTAAATATGAATCTGTGAAATATACCTCGCTAACTCTCTATCAACATTTTAATTACTGTCTGAAAACCCAGCTAGCCATGATTCTGTTTTCTCTAACTACAACTTTTTTTCCACAATTTCCGACTCTAGAAAACAGAAAACATTCATTCCCGTCCCCTGTGGTTGTATTAACATTAAACTCCTGTAACACGATCTTGAGAATCTGAAATCTCTAATTTCGATGTTTTATGCTTAAATCTTTCTCTCTACATATCCATATATCTTGTGTTTTTCTATTGCGTCCTAAACGGAAACAGTTTTCACTCTTTTTTCTGAATATCTTACTACTTATCACGAGACTGTTACTTCTTCCATCCAAATAGCTGGATCCTCTATTTGGGGAGTTTCAACGTAATCACCTGAGTTGGTATGGTTCCTCTTTATGATTGCAGGTGGAGGAGGCAAAAATTCGTTTCTAATCGATCTGGAACAGTTATTAAAGAACCTTCATTTCCAGATCGACTTAACAATTCTTGAACACGCTGATTTATGTTTCAACACTACTCCTTCTCGATAATAAATACAAATTTTCCCTCCTATCTTAACCTCTACCCACATCTTGTAGCCTTAATTTAATAATTTTTTCTCCAGCAGCTCCACATGCTTTAATAAATGTTCTGGCACTTTAATCGTGTAAATGGGGGGGGGCGTTGCGTCATTTCTTTTCAAACTATGCTTGCGAAGTAAAATTCTTGCTGATAGAGAGAGGTGCTTCGCTCACTACCTGAATAAGTCGGCGTATCATCGAGAGTATGAGCAGTTCATTCCATCTCTCAACTAAATCTTATTCTCCACAAAATCCATGGTTCGCATGCGAGATGTTCTCGCATTCAGGACAGAGACATTCTATCGCGCATGAAAAAACGTTCTCGTTCTCTATCTCTCTTACTACATTCCATTCTGCTCGGAATTGTTGCAGGGCTATTATTCGACAGCTAAGCGCGCTTTCACTAAAAGAAAGTGCGATAACTACTTGCTCCTCTGATTAAAATCTGACCTGCCAAAATATCTTATATAAACTTTGCTCTAAATTCTGCTTTGTCCTCCACTTATTAGCTATGACAGTTACTGTATTCTAACTACTCGTACTGAAAAGGCTAATCTGCTTCAGGCCTCCTTTTTCAGTAATTTACCCATTTGGACGATTTCCGCTTTCCCTCCTTTCTGCTTCTTCTCCTCTCAGGTTTTTTATGCCTCTTCTCTCCTCCTGTCATTACCATGATCGGGTGCATGGGTTTCGAGATTATGAACGTCAGACAGGTAGTGCCGATGGCATCTCCTCTCCCGTTTAGGAGTGTGCATCTGAGTGCCCCCTGTCCTCGTTCAACTCTACTCTTCTATGCATTAATACTAGAACGATTTCTCAGTGCCTGGTAGGGTGAATGTCCAGCCGATCCCGCAAAGAGTAGCGCTCTGATGCCTTCTACTACCGTCCTATAACTCCACTGTGTATTCTATCTAAATCTTTGAAACTCTTCTTACTTCTTTTCCTGGATCATCTGGGTCTCATTCCCTTCTTTCAGATCTATCAGCATGGCTTTCTACGCTCGAAGAGGTCAACTCGTGACATACTATCCTATTAAATGACCCGATTTTTTGGTCTTCTGAGTTAGGACTCCATAATACTATATATGATATATATAATATAATTATATATATATATATATATATATATATATATATTATATACAATATATTTATAATATAATATATATATATACACACTTAATATATATATTGTATTATATATATATATATATATTATATATATATATATATATAATATATATATATATATATTTTATTAGGAGAAAGTCTAGTTATTGACCTTTTTAACGGTACTCGTTAGCAAAAAAAAAGTAGTATCTTCTATGGACCATAAATAGGATTTTCTATTATAGGATTGAGTGATTCAAAATATATATCAGTACCTGTTACGTTTTACGATCGATCATTTTTATTTTTTTTTATTTTTTTACTAAAGGAATTACCCAAGGGTAAACACAAAGATGGTCAGGCAGTCGGGTCTCCGGCCTTCCGGGGAACGACACGGTAGGACTATTTCCCCCCCGTCGGGCGGGGTGGTCTCCGGAACCCCCGCTCTTTGGTATTTGGGTGTCGCGGGGTTTCCTCCGCCCTCCCCTTACGGGTATGGAAATCGTCCCCCCCTCTGCTCCCGTCGGCTCGAGCCACATACATTGCCGTGTAATACTCTAACAAATAATTTACTATAATATAATATATATATACTAATATATATTATATATATATACTAATTATAATATATAAATATTATATATAGTATATATATATATATACTCTATTATTATATATATATATATATTATATTTATATATATATACACTTAAATTTAACAACTATAAAATCTATTTATTTTTTCCATAAAGATATATACTATTTTTTGTCTCTCTATTTCTATTAACGATTACGTTACAAAAAGGATGTTTTACAAAACTAAATTACCTTTAATTCTCGTGGGTTTGCAATGACGTCGAAACATTAAATTAAAATCTCTCTTCTTATAACAATCTTCTAATTGAAAAAACTCTTACACTATTTTTATGACAGTGTTTTATATTGTATTAATTTTCATTTGCAAGTACATACGCTATAATATTTTCTATATCATTTTATTTAATTATGATAGTCATTTTCCAGCAAATGAGCATGAATACTTATTCTCTACTGGAAAAAAATTATGGTCTAAGTGGGTAATCTAAAATTCATCCGCGTCATAAATAAAACATGAATTTCTGTAGATTTTTTTTTTTTAATAAATTATCCGTTATCAAATACTACCTGATGATTGGTATATCACATTTTTAATGTAGTTTTTTAACTATATAAGTTGAATTAAATTTATTTAGTCCAAAAAAAGGGGTTCAATTAAGGGGTTATTTTTTTTTTCGGAACCTTTTGGGTATTCCCCCATATTATACTAATATCTATATATTTATATTCATATATATATATATTTTATAGTATATATATACTTACTTACTACATTTTTTAATTCATATATTACTATTATCTATACAATTTACATCTTTTTGCTATACCGAAATTGCATATAACTATATATATAAATATACTGATATTATAATATATATATATATATATATACTATATACATATACTATATATATATTACTTATATTACCCTTATATAATTATATATATACTATATATATTACACTATTATAAGTGACAATATTACCCCTACATATACTTCTACTCTTACTATATAATATATATACTATATATATAATATATATATAATATATATACTTATATTTTACATATATACTTTATATACTCTATATCACTATCTATATATGCTATATATATATATATATTATTTATACTCTGAAACTATCTATCTATCTATTTATTAATATATATATTAATATTACTATTATATCTTTATAATATATTTTATACTATATATACTTACTTTGCATAGATTAACTTTGTGGCCAGTACTCTATCTATAAGAAACTGTAATAGCATATACGGAGTACATGTCTGCTAAATAAAACTGCTGGAATTGGCAAAACAAATATACTACGCAAAATAAAACAACAAAAAAAAATAAACAAAATAAAGATAAAAAATAAAAAATTTAAAAAACTCCATTGCCTTACAGCCTGAAAGCAATACTTTTTTGGAATCCTTGTAAACTTTCAGTAAAACAAATGATAAAAACATAAATAATAAATAATAAAATATTATGGCTTTTTTTTATATCGGTAGAGTGGCGACATATCCAGTATACTTAATATATACTCCCATACTATTCTTTCATATATATATACTCTATTATTTTATCTACATAAATAAATATAATCGAAAGTAAAAATAATAACTTCTTACAGTCTCTATACTATCATACGTTTAATATTAATAGTAGAGTACTATCTATCTATCTACTTCATATCTTTCTTTATTATATACCTATATATATATTTCTCATACGTATTACACTCCGTCAATGTAGCGGGCTCTCGAGCCGCACGGGAACACACGGAGGGGGCGTTTTCATACCCATCTCTCCGTGGGTAGGGCGGATACCCGGCGAACCAGAATGACAAGGATGCGGCAGGTTCCGGAGACCTCGCGGAGGGAGCATGAGTCTTCCCGTAGTTCCCCGAGAAGCGAGGAGACCCCTACTCCTGCCATCGTTGCGCTCACTTATATACCCCTTGGTCATTCTTTATGATAAAAACAAAAATAAAGCAAAAATTAATAGACAAGTCTATTATTTTTAACTCTTTGTCTACCAATAATAGTTCTCTAATTAGTCTCTCCTAATCATATTCTCACTAATAAATTATTAACAACTATTTTTTAAATTTATTTTAATCTCTGCATCTTTTTACATTCTATTCTATTCTCTCTTATAATCTCTCTCTCTTATAACATGCATTCCATAAAATGTCTATCTTCCATCTTTCCTTGTTAGCCTTTTTGTCGTCTTTTAGATTTGTTTTTTTTTTTTACTCGTTTCCTGCATCTTACATAAACTTGGCCAGACATTTCCAGCTCTATTCTTTTCCGCTGTATGCTTTGTCAGCTTTTTGCATCGTTACTGAGTTCTGCGCTACAAAGTAAATCTTATGCCCTACATCTTCTCTTATACTATCTCTGTATATATTTTCTATATTCTACTTTACTCTCATTGACCTCTGTCTTGATTTCTCTTTCTTACTCTTTACTCTTACTATTACTAATATAATATTCTAAGAAGTATTACACAATATTTGCAGACTACGCTAATGTAGACAATCACCAAATCTTTATATATTTCTTCGTTTATAGATCTTCATTACCATTCACTTTAATCTTGTTATATTTTTTATTTAATATTTATTTAATCTTTATTACCATTCACATGAATCCTTATATACTATATAATTAATCTTCGTTAACATTTACACAAATCTTAATACATTTTTTGTTTATGAATATTCATTAACATGCAATTTAATCTAAAGATGTTTATTTATATATTAATCTTCATTAGCTTTCAAATAAAACCCTATATTTATTCATTTATTAATCTTCATTAACATTCACTAAAATCTTCATCAATTTATATACTTCTTCATTAATATTCACCTTGATATTATTTATTTTCATTTATAAATCTTCATTAACATTCACTTTATTCTTCATATATTTATTCATTTATTACTCTTCATTAATGTTTACATAAATCTTCCTATATTTATTCATATATTAATCTTCACTAATATCCACCCAAGACTTCATATATTTATTCACTTATTAATCTTCTTCAGTATTCACTTTAATCTTCATGTACTTTTCATTTATAAATCTTCATTAAAAAATCACTTTAACTTCATATTCATTTATTATCTTTATTGATATTACTATTTGTTTTTATATATTTACCCATTTATGAATCTTCTTAACAACAACTTTAATTTTTTATATGTTTATTCATTTATTAATCTTCATTAACTTCGACTTTAATATTCATAATTTTAATCATTTAATAAGCTTATTAACTTTCACTAAAATCTTAATATATTTATTCGTTTATTAATCTTCATTAACATTCACTTCAATTTTTATATATTTTTTCGTATATAAATCTTCATTAACATTCACTTTAATCTTCATATATTTTATTCATTTATTAGTCTTCTTCATTAACATTCACTTTAAAAACTCCTCATATATTTTTCATTTATTAATCTTCTTTAACAATCACATTAATTTTTAAACATTTGTTCATTAACATTTACTTAAGCATTCAAATATTAAATTTATTTTCACTAAAATCTTCGTATATTTATTATTTTAGAAATTATCATTAATATTAACTTAAATATTTATATATTTTTTCATTCATGAAGCTTCATTAACATTCACTTTAATCTTAAATTTTTAAATTTATTAATTTTTATTTAATCTTCATATTAATCTTTATATACTATCTTATATATTTTAATTTATTCTCACTCACTATTATTATTATTTATTTCTCCTCTTGAATTAATTATTAATTAATTATTTATTCCATTAATTATTCTACTCCTTTTATGTATTATTAATACTCTGTTATTTTATAATAATTATTACCTCTTTTTATTATTAGTTAAATTATTTTTTAATTTATAATATGTTTTATTTTATTAAAATTATTATTATTTATTATTCCATATAATTATTATTATTTATAATATAACTTTTGATTTATTAATATATAAAATTTATATAATATATCAGAATGATGATTATTTAGTAGGTAGATTCATTTATTATTAGTTAAAGTATGTTTTTAATAAGTTATTCCCCCCAGTCCAAAAAGTCATTATAAGTTAGATTTTAAAATGATAAGTAGTGTGTTATTACGGAAAGTAATTAAATTCCATATCAACCGAAGATATATTGACAAATAATGAATTATTTTGATCTCAACTCTCAAAATCAGATAATTTCTCTCCCTGTAAGCTGCTGAAAAATAAATTATTTTTCTCTATAAAATACACAGTAAAGAAGCGAGTGAGTTGTGTAAAGCATCATAAAAAGACATATCCTAGAACTGAAAAAACAAGCCACTTCTCTCTCATTAACCACCACAACATCTCAGTAATGCTCTGTAAAAACTATACAGTCTACCTATACGATACGTTTTCTAGTGACTAACGTTGTATATATGTATTAACCAAGAAATATCACATAGTATCCCGTAGATTTAGTAACTTGGACATGATTACTTGTGTGGAACCGCTTAAAAAATTTAGCCCCTATCCTGACAAAAAAAAAAAAATTATAAATGATATAACATAAACATACGACGTTTATTATATCCTCCGATCTCCTGGATTAATTACTGATAAAAAGTATTTCTTGATTCTGAACTTCCTACACTTTACGTCACTTTACTAAAAATGTCAATCTATACTAATATAATCCTCAAAATTAGAAGTAATAATTTATCAATGTCACTTATCACATAGAAGGCATAATTAGCAACATAGCTAGTAAAACAATAATCAAATAATAAAAATAATTTAGTAATGGTAGAGTCTATTAAGCTCCCTAACCTATAATTTCAACTTCTACACATCAGAATTCATTATAAATGCCTGTTATCTTTAAGTAAACATTATTACAATATCAACTAACTTTCGTTCAACTCTAAAGTAAATAATTTGCGGGTGAATTATTCATCAATTAATCTTCCAATCAGAGATCATTACAAAAATTTTCAGCATAACTCTCTATCTTCAAACTTAATGTTATTCAACGGTTTCGTCAATTAATAACAGCTACCTAAACGTTCAAACATAGTCAGAAAATAGTATATTATGTCCGTCCATTAATATAATCATATCTGGCGGACCTCATAATCAATTGGAAACGTTAAAACCATTTCGTAAAATAAAAGTGAATATGTTCCGATCACTTTCTCACTGTCTTGCAAAAATTGATAAATTTAATAAACTCCAAAAATATTTACACTCACACCATAAAATACAGCATATTCAGTTAGCATCAAAGGGCTGAAATATCATAACTAATAAACTGAATTGAAATTTAGACTTCTCATATCAAATTCTGCGGACATTGTGCATCGATCTCACCCATATTAGACCTAATCTTTTATTAAACGAATCATGGGGTGAATTAAGCAAAAAAAAATATCTTAGTTTTAGAGCAAAACTAGAAATAAAACTTTAGGTTATATGCCTCTAAGATTCAAAAACCCTAATGTATACTAACACCAGCCTTTGCCTAACTCTATCAACCATAAAATAATAAATCTCTAATTACCGAAATACCTATAAAAATACAAAATTTATACCATTCCAGTGTTATAACACATATGATAAATCAATTAATATAGGCTATAGTTCTAAGTGAAGCTCAAAGAGAAAAACACACTACTAACTAAATTTCCAGATTGCAAATCAAACAGTACTCGAAGAGCCTCACTGGTAGTTTAATCAATAAGTTAAACAAATACATAATCACATTTTAACAATAAATAAATCTCCCTATCGTAGTATATTTATAAGAGAAACTGGAGATTTATAATACAATATCATTAAACACTCATATTCATAGAATTAGATCACGCTAGCGTATTACTAAACAGAAAACTTTTCGTTTAAAACTCCTATAGGATAATACAAATCTTGAGAATAACAATCACCTACTCATTAGATAAAACTAATTATGAATTAGAAACTTTATACCCAGACTCGTAGCTCTTTTTTCCTTAGTAATTCAGCATCACTGTACTCCTGAATGAGTAAATAAATAAGTTAATTACGTTATAAATTTATAAAATCTAAATAATAATTGATATTCATTTCATTCCCCATACATCTCATAACTCATGATTTCGACCTCAAAAAGCCTATCCCTTTTAAAACACTTTTTTCAATGAAATTCAAAATCTTGAGCTGCCAAATTTCAAACAAAGGATATGCCCTCTCTACTCTAAATACCCAATATCCTCCATGCACTAGGGATATCATTTTATTTACCTTAGCAAAAAAATACAGACCAATAGCTAATCTCACAAAACGATTAGTAATAGAAACTATATTGTGAGAATTAGTTTCAATTCAGTATTAACAGAATAATATTTATATCAAACTTATTCATGTATAATATTTCACAATTTTAGCGATTATTAGAAGAGGACTTGCATGATTAAGCTATTATTATGAGTGTTCATTTATCATATAACCTGAAAAACTTTACAGAATATTAGAAAATAAATAAAGATCATCCTTACCCTGACTAATTATTATTTAGATTTTTACACTAATATGTTAGTTATGCATTTGAGTTATCATGAATTAACTATGTAATATAAAATAAGTAATCAAATATGGGTCCTTTGAAGGACAAATATTATGCAATGGTTTTAATAGTAATATTAAATGGAGTATATCTCATAACGTCTATACTAAATGAACAATTCAGCCCTTTCAACTCAAACCGGAGTACCATATACTAATAATTACTATGGACTACGCTTTTTATTATGACTCTTATATACATATTTATCTATTTCTATAACTTATATAGTCTCAGCCTATTTTTAGTTCTTTTGCTTAACTCTCATACTCCATTTTATAAATTACATTAGATCCAATATATAACCTGAGGTCTTCATTTCTCTCAGTAATACAACTGAACAAACATATATAAATAATGATAATATAATGGAATTGGTGGGAGACTATAATAGTATATAATAATATATTCTTATAATATTAAATAATACATACGTAATATTGCTGCAACTTCTGGACTTAACTATTTAATATTTAATATATAAAATTTAATACTGATGGAAAAACTTTCAATGCCTAAAATAATTGTTATATATAAAAATCTGAGAGAATAAATTATAATATATATAATACTAATTAATTTAACAACTACACATTATAACAATATGCACATATAATATAATAATATATATATATTAATACCTTATATATATATATAAATAATTAGTAAATTTATCCTACTTTTACATTTATCTTAAGTAAGTATATATTATCATTACTTAACCTCTCATATTTTTTTCTTAGTCCCTCTATACCCAATATATATATATAGTATCTTACGTAATACTATATATATATAGACATATATATATCTATATAATATCATTAATATAGAAATCGACGTCATTTATACTTAAATATTGGCAGTTTAAATTATAATATATATATCCAATCCTGCAAATACATAAAATCTAAATAAATATGGCATAGTGATCATCATTGCTATAAGCAAATTTCATTCCTAAACCTAACAAGGTCATATCTATAGCATATTCAAATAACCTAGAAATATTAACTCTATAACTATCTCCATTCTGGTCGACTAAAATAATAGATCCACGTTCCCAGTCACAGATGCCTATAATTTATCCATACTCAACATGATTTATCAACCTAATTCTCTCTAAAGAAAACTATTATTTATTATATTACTTATTTAAAATTAATCTTAATATAAAATATTTAAAATGTTTAATTATTACCTATCATTATAATTTATTAAAATTAATATTAATTATATTATATAATTATATGTATTATATAATTTAATTTATTATATATTAATATTATAATATTTTATTATTGTATAATTTATTTAATTTTATTTTACTTTTTTTATATTAATTTATTAATTATTATTTTATACTTTTTAGAATTTTCTTTTTTATTCCCTAGTCTATACATATTATAAATTGATTTTATTTTATTTATAATTATATTTATGTTATATGTATTGTGTATTTATTTTTTATTTTTTTATAGTCTTGTAGTAATATATATTTAGTTATCAATTTATAATTATTTTTATTATAATTCAATTATTTAATAATATATATATAGAATTTTTATTAATACTTTTATTTTTTATTTATAATTTATATATTTATATATTATATTATTTAAATATTAAGTGCCTTTTATTTTTAAATATTTTTTATCACAATTTTTAGATGATTCTCATTTGTTTAAGAATTAAAGTATAACAATATATTTATAATTGAATATAATTATAATAATAATTTAATTAATTTTTAATTAATTATATAATTTAATTATATTAAAATTATTCTATAATTATTTTATTATTATATATTAATCTTATTATTACTATTTATTATATTTGTCTATTATAATTATAAAAGAATTACATATTAATATTTATATTTATTACCTTGTTTATATATTATCATTTTTACTCAGTATATATTATATATTAATTATTATAATTAGTATTATATATGTATATTTATTGTGATTACATATTGATAGATTGGTTCTAATTTTATTTTTACAAATGTATTATATTTTATTATATTATTTCTCTTAATTCAATTATTTAAATTAATTTATTATTCAATTAAATTTTTATTACTTAATTCTTATTTATATAATTATTTATTTTTTATTATTTTATTATTATTATTTATATATTTAATTTTACATAATCATTCTATTATTTTATTATTAAATATTATTATATATAATTATTAATTTATATTATTATATTTTATTAATGATATATATATATTATTATTAATTATATTATTATTTTATATATTTATATATTATATTATTAGATTATATTATTATATTATTTTATTATTATTATTATTATTATTATATATATTATTTTATTATATATATTATATATTATGTAATTATTATTATTACATATTAGTACTACTTTAAATATTTTAAATATATTTATATATTATTATAATTATATTTATATAATTAATTAATTTATATTATATTAATTATTATTATTATATTAATATTATTATTATTATATATTAATTATATATTATTATTATTTATTTATGTATTATAGTTGATTTTTATTTATTATTGTTTATTATAAACCATTTATACTTGATTCTAAATATAAACCTATTTCGGGTTCCAATAAGGACATGACATGTGTATGCATCTTGTAGACCATTTCAGTACTAGGACTATTTATTTTTTGAGGTATATTTTATAATTGTGCGGTATAAACTAAATGTTAAAATTTGGACCCAGTTAAAAATGTAATTTTCTTATTTGAATAAACACACAATTCTGATTCTATTATTATTATTATTTTAATGTAATATATTATTATTTATTTATATGTATTATTATTATTAATTATTAATTATTATTATTAATTATTATATTATATTATATATTAATTATATTTATTATATATATTTAATTTAATTTATTTATTAATTATTTATATTATTTAATTATTTAATTCATTATTATTATTCTATATTTTTCTTATTAAATAGGTTGACATTATTCATTTCTTTTAATTATATTATTATCTATTAATTTTATTATTATTTATTATTATTATTATTATAGTAATACTAATTATCAAATTGTGTGGAATATATTATTTCTATTTCATTGTTATGAAGTTATTCTTGTCAACACGAATTGTAAATATTTTATTATGCTTCAAAACTATTATTATTAATTATTTATTATTATTATTATTATTATTATTATTTATTGTTTCGTCTCATATGGCTTATAATTAATTCACTGTATAGTTTTATTAATTATATATTATTCTCATGGTAATTATTGTATACATACTCTATTATTATTTATACATTAATTATTATATTAATATTTAAATATATATTATTATTTAATTAATTTAATTTATATTAATTATTTAATTTTATTAAATTAATTATTCATGTTTCAGTATTCTCAGGAATTTTCACAGTATTGTGTGTTATATGATAAGATTGTATTGTATCATTTTTATCGTCGTATTGTACTAAATATGTTAGGATTCATCTAAGGCTTATAAAGGAATGAAAAGATTTATTATTTGGACAGTCATTATTATTTTAGACAGTCGATTAATTATTTTAGTTCATATAATTAATATATGTATTATTATAATTTGAAATGTAAATAAAAATATTTGACTATGTAAAGATATGTAAGATTTTCTTTTCTTTGTGAGTATAGAATATTCTTTCAATTTCCCAATATAAATGAGTTTAGCTTTAATAAACTAATCTTCTGTTTACACATTAGATAATAAATTCTTGAGATAAGTAATTATAAAGGCCTCTCCATTTTTGTTTATCTATTTAATCATTTTCCTCACTGCATTTTTGAAACTGCATGAAAATTTTGTTCATTGCTATAAATTTAAACTAGAATTCATCCTTAAAAAAGAATTACATAATTTAAAACTAAGATATATATATTATACTTATATATAATAATTATATATATATATATATATAATATATATATATATATAAAATTATATATAATATAATATATATTAATATTAATTATATTTAATATAACTAATATATAATATAATATAATACATATATATATTTTTCCATTAGGGATAATAAAAAACATAACATTGGTGTAAACTTATTTATCTTGTATTATAATATATAGTAAATGTGGACTTAAATTTTAAGTAATGGGTCACGTATTTAGCACATAAGCCATCATAAGGAAATTACATCAAAGTAAATAATTATTTCATGTCATTAAATGTCTCATTATTTATTACTTCAGATAATTAATAATATAGTCTTTATTAATAACCTAATTACTTAAATTATAATGTTACTATATTATAAATTTATCTTTCAGAATAAATGAATTGTTATATTTAATGAATATAAGATATCTGGTAGTAGTTAAAACTTAATTGTAATAACCTTTATGCAATGTATTTTACTCTTTTCTTTTTAAAGTTTCTTGTTGCGTTGAAATAAACAATAATGGGAAAATATTATTTATTCTAAATCATGACGGCTAGATGAGCATTATCAGCATTAACGAATACGATGTGGCAGAGGTCATCAAACTCAAGAGACATATTAAATTATTAAAATTATATCAGTATGTTCTCCGCTTACCTCTATCTTTAGTGCTTGTTGCTTGTTTTAATTTTACATTTCATATATATTCTTAATCTTAAGAATAATTATATTAATTATATACTAGATGAATCAATAAATCATAAACATCCTTGCTTGTATTGTAGACCTATGTGTTTTGCTCATTCGAAGTGCTGAAGCAATCTAGGCTCTTATTACACTATCGCCCCTCTTTTGAAATGCTTTTTACATTTAAAAGGAAAGGAGTTAGTAATTTATAATTAAAGTTGTAAATTTAAATAAAAAATAGGGTATTGATTTGATAGCCCCCTTTAAAATTTTATGGCTTCATGTATTGCATTCATTTGGTTACTATTTATAAAACAGTCGGTTCATTAGTATCGCCGGGTAATTCGCTTTATTTCCTGCAGCTTTTTCTTATAATGCTGGTATGCATTATTCATGTTGCTCTTGAGATTTTTACCTAGTGGAAGCTTTTCATAAGTAGCTTAGCGGAACTTTATTTACACCTGTTCATTCTCCATAAGGCTGTCTTTAAAAAATACTTATTTAACTATGCTCAGTTCTTCAGCTTTTATAGTTCAATAATATTTCAAGTTCGGTTTCTGTCTTGCAGTAGAGTAATTTCTGAAAAATAATTAGAATATACCGATTATTTAAAAAACAAACACATTAACTAATTCATGGGAAACTTATGATTATGTAATATTGCTTTTAATTAACTCTACTATATTGAAAAAATGAATAAGATCACTCAATTAAATGATATAAAAATAAACGTTACTATATAAGTAACTACTTCCATCCACTTCACAAATATTGTGGAAGGAAATTAATAGAAGTATAGAACTAGTAAGATTGAATATATTGTGTAAAAACAGATTTTAATTTCAAACAATTTAACCCATTACAGCTAAGTTTGAGATAGCAGTCTATAATTGTATAATAATAATAAATTTTACCTCAGAATTTTGACCTTAAATGTTTCCGATCATGTAGTTTATTATCACGGATACCTAGTACTATTCGATTATTACTTTCTCAGTGGCCAGGTACTTGAAGTGTCAATTTTAATACAATAATTTTAATCAAAACAAACACAGGATACTAATATGAAATTTGTGTATCTCGTATCGAGTTAATAAAATTTTGTTTTAATAAAGAAAACTATTATCATTATAGCAGTTAGTTAAACAATTAACAATTATTTTTTAGAGGTATTTTATTTCTATTGTTTTTATTTTTTTTATTAATTTCATGGTTTGTCCTTTTTGTCATTATAAGTTAAGTATAATCTCTAATGTGAGAAGGTAAGTGTAATGTCAGATAAAATAGATATAAATATTTAATGAAACAGCTTATATCAAACAATCTCTTGAGACACTGGTTGTTATTATCCTGATCAGAGAATTTCGAAAGAAGTCTACTATCTACCGGTTTGAAACCTATCTCCATTGTAAGAGTTATAAATCGCCTAATTGGATTGCGCTCTCGTTGTGGACACGATTATATAAGGATAAACTTTTCTTCGTGGACGACGTGATACCCAAATAGGAATGATGAATATTAAAGATAAAGGGATTAATAAAGTACCCATATCATGTTCACAATATAGTTAGTACTTTTAATTTTATTAAATATAAGTTTACTTATACTTGACACGAAATTAATAATTTGACAAAATTTAAAATACGTTTAATATATTTTATCCCTACGAAATAATAGACAAAAATAATAGCTAATTAATAATCAATAACTTATTAGTAATTAATTTAATTATAGACAAATTCACTCCCCATTAATTACATATAGATCATATCAAATTAAAAATATTGGCGCACCGAAATACAGGGACTTCGTGTTTTACCTTGCTTCAGCAACGGACGCTTTAATGATTGTGACTCATTAATCATATATGTCCTCAGTTGAATGTGGCAACCAGATTTAATCATATTTTTTATTTATTTACTATATTATTTATTATTAGAATTGAATATTCACTAAAGATTGTAAGGAAACAGAAGTCAGATTATCAGAAGAAAAAGCAAACTGAATGTGACCAATAAATAATGGTAATGCTAGTCTATCTAAGTATTTATATATATAGTTAATGGTTCCGATATGATATTGGTGAAATAATAAATCAATTTATTAATTTACTCATCATTTTAAATTATATAAATGAGCATTAATTAAAGAAACTTTACTCGGCTTATTTAATGACTTATAATACTCACTTAAAAATCCTCCTCTAAATACATCGTAATCAATGTTGGAGAATATTAGAGACAGACTCAGAAGGATAGATTTTTAATATTAATGAGAGCGCATAAAGACAAGTTTGATCGTATGTTTATTAGACGACACGGCGCTTACCAATCCGTATTAACATCGTAAGCAGAAATTCAAAAATTTAAAGAATATTTATTGCCTAAATAATACTAAAATTTAGAGTAAATAGAAATAAACTACTCTAATATAGATCAAGACGATAAATTTTACCATATAGCTACTATGTATAGGAGAATTTTTTAGTTGATTCCAAATTTAAGTTTGAATATAAAGTGAAAGGACCGTAACCAATTCGTTATCTATTGATCGTTTATTGGATTGTTCATACAGAAGGTCAAATAAGTTTTTATACTTTGAAGGGGTTTTAATTAACCTTTTTTCTAAGATCTTTAATTAATATAAATATTGTCTTAGTTTGTAATGAAGATCTATACAGGAAAAGTCCACGAAAATACGTTTGAAAATTAGCAAATTTACCAAAACTTCGGTTTGAGTATGATCACGCAATTTTCTATCGATATTGGCTCATCCTGTGAAAAGATTGGAATTAGAAATAAAGAACTTACTATGAGGAAATATAATGTACATATAATAAGTGCTCAGCTCGGTTAATAATTTACGATACGGACGAAAGTTTCAAGAAATGATAATCGTGGAACTCTCACTACAACGCGATATAAGTTTAACTATTATACGTTCGTTATTAATGATATAAAAGATTATATATCCTCCTCATGAAACATCTTTATATTGAGGTCACACGCAGTTATTGTGAAGCGTCGTGAATCTACAGATACGGAACCGTTGAATAAGGTCCAATTTCGATATGATTACAATATCCGCTTAGCACGATTACTTACGTCCAGATATTTCCACTCGTTTGAAGGTCGGACTTTAAGGATAACTCAGAATCGTTTTTAATGATCCGACCTCAACAAATATTTTAATGATTTACCCCCGATTAACCTCCCGAGGTATTCCATTAATATATAAGTGAATCACACTAACCTTTTTGGGTTGACTTTTAATGGGTTAATATAATAAGATCTTCGTCAAATATATATAACCTGTACAATTGAATCACAGTACGTACTAACCTACATATGCATACACTATGAATAATTATATTCAATATATATAATTTATAGTGCATCTTAGCACTAAAATTACTATAAACTAATTAATCATCAAGCTAATATTACTAACCTACAGTAATCATCACATAATTATTATAAGTGATATTATAATAGACAATAAATCACTAACAATATATTCCATACATGAGTATAATCATATATTACTCATAAATATCAACAGTAATATATTAGTGTTATTACGTATATACACAATAATGCTTATATACTATATTATAATTTACACATGTAATATATATATTATATGATATATATTAATATTATATTATATATATATAAATTTAAATTATAATAATATTTATATATATATATATTTATATTATATATAATATAATATATTATATATATATATATATAATAATATAATTATTATATAATTATGATATAATTATTTAGTTAGTAGTATATATATTATATTATATATATTAATATATTATATAATATATAAATTATTATATATAAATATATTATATATTAATAATGTTAATAGATTATTATAATTATAGTTATGATTAACCAATAGAATATGAATAATAGGTATAGAATTATAAAGTGCCAATCGAAGTGAAATTTGAAATATTTCTTCAAATAGATTAAATTTAAATATGCTGTAGATGTAATCTCTTTATATTTATTTATATTATATATAATTTATTAATTTTATTATATATATATAAATAAATTTTTATATTTTTATATATATTATATTATATAGATTATATATAATTGACCATATATATTATATATATATATATATATTATAGCAATATATGTTACTAAATATTTAATGATAATGAATATCCTCCTTGTATAAATATATATTATGTATAAAAGAATCATAAATTATATAGTACATACATATTATATATATGATATATTATATATAAAGTATTATATTAAAATATTAAATTTTATATTATTAACAATTTACTATATCATTTATGATTTAGTTATTATATATTATAGCATTAATTTAGATCATATATGACTATATCTCAGGATTTATGCTATATCAACTTCCTAATCATTGTAACATAATCTTAATAATATATAACGATAGTCTTATTAAATTTTCATTATAATTATTATTGCGCTATATTATATAACCCTCAAATTAACTCTCCGATAATATATTTCAATTTACTGGAGGTGAAATTAAAGAATTGATATCTTAAATGGTAAAATAATTAAATAAATAATTTAATGTGCATAATCGTTCCGGATATAAAAGCTTAATTAATTTACCTTAATTAAATATTAATCTTTATAAGTTTTTTATAAATATTTATTATATATAATTAATATTAATATATATCTATATACTTAACGCATATACTTATGTTACCTAATGTGACGTGTACTCTCATAAATAAATATTTTTATGAGGTCGATCTGAATTAAACCTTCTTATGACTAAAAATTTACTCCCTAATAATCCTTTTATTTGTCAATATATAACCTTAACCAACATGATCACAGTAGTTGATATGTTGTATTTCCATATTTCGAAAACGCTAGACATTACTTGAAATCATAGCGTGACCTAAGCATAGTTTAACTATAATCGATTAAGTAGAGAAGTCTGATTATTTACTAAAAGCGCACTCACATATATTAGTCAGACTACCATACTATATAAAGGTATGTATATTATTATAA
>JABUQX010104929.1:2500-20293 GCA_015478945.1 Trachelipus rathkii | reverse complement strand
TCTATCTCTCTCCTCTCTTCTCCTTCTCTCTCTCTCTCTGGGCGGGTGGCTATATATATATATATATATATTAATATATATATAAATATATATATAAGAATTATAAAAAGTATAGTATCAATATATCATAATACCTATGATACTATAATATATATTAAATATATATATATATATATATCTATATATATAATATTATATATATATAGCCCTAATATATAATATATATATATATATATATATATATATATATATATTATAATATAATATTATATATATATAGTATATTAATATAAATAGATAATATTATATATAAGTATATATATATATCATATATATATTTCCAAGTATTACAATATAACAGTAAATAAAGAAAAGGTTGAAATATTTATATGTTAAGTTTGAATAAAACTTTCTTTATGCGTTTTTTTTTTTTTTTTTTTTTTTTTTGTGAAATAATAGTATAACCTTTTTTTCAGATAGAGTTTATATATTATAATATAACCTCTTATTTTTAACTTATAGTTCTATGTAGTAAAACTCAAAAAATAATAATTTTTTTTAAAAATTTTTTATACCCAGTTTTAAGGTTATCAAGAAAATTTGAAATTTAAGAATCTAAAAAATTTATTAAGGAATTTTAAAATAGGTGTTAGCACATGTGTATAAAAGTTTCCAGAGTGATCTTAAATGTTTGAAAATCTATTTTAAAAAACCCAATAAGATCCACATTTAAAACCACTCAAAATAGCAAAAACACCCCCTCAAAAAAACAAAAAAAAAACCATTTGGTTTATTTGGTTTATTTAAAAAAAACAATGGTTTTGTTTTTTTTTAAAAAAAACATGGTTTTTCCAACCCTATAATATACATATAATATAAATTATATATATAATATATATATATATATATATAATATATATATATATATATATAGTATACTAATATAATGTATATATATACTACTACTACTAATATACCACACACTACTACTTATTATATATATATATATATATAGATAATAAACTATATATTATATCATAAAGTATACTAATAATATACTATATAATATTATTTGTATTTGTACCGGAACTGAAATTCAGTTCCCCCGGCCGCGAACCCCGGAATTTTTCTATGAAACTTAACCTATATCAGAAGAAATGTTAAAGTAAAAAGAAAACAAATTGTTTTATAAGTTTCAACCAAAAATTATATATATAATATATATACTAATATATATTATATATAATACTAATATATATATACTATACTCTAAATATATATATATATAATAATTATATATAATATACTAATTTTATATATATATATCACTATATATATATATATATGATATATATATATATAATATATACAATATATAATATTTGAATCTATTTAATAATAACCTAACTATATATATATCATACTATATATATATACATCATATTATATTAATATATAGATCATATACTATATATATGTATACTAATTATATAGTCTATACTATATATAATCAAAATTACTACTTATAATATTCATATATTAAAACTGCCGTCTCAGCACCTAACTACTTATATACTATATTTACTAATATTATATATATATAATCATATAACTATATTATACTAAATATATATATATATATTAATATATATATATAATAATATATATATATATAATATATATATATATATATATTTATATATATTATATATATATATATTATATATATATATATATATATCATATTATATATAATTAATATATATATACCTATATATATATATATAATTATAATATGTATATATAATATATATATATAATATATAAGATATATATATATATAATATATATATGCACACACACAGGCATAAAATTTAAGAAAGTCAAATAAAAAACTACAACTGATCTTAATGGTGGTTGGCATTGTTTTTTTTTTTTATGAAAACTAAATCATGATTTTTATTGATTTTTTTTATTTTTGTTAATATATAATATATATATATATATATATATATATATATATATATTATATAATATATACTATATATATATAAAAGCTATGTCGTATAAACTAATTATATCAAAAGTGCTAGTCGCCTCAACCGCAAACACGAGTCCTGTGCGCAGATACCGGCCTGCACCGTATCAAAACGCGAAAACACGACTAGGATCTCTACACGACGTACGACACAGTCCCCGCAAATACTTCAACACTTTGCCTTTATACCGACCCACTCGGTTCACAGTTTCGCTTACCTTATATCAAAAGAAAGGCGGGATGCCCGAAAACCTTAACGTTTCCAGGAACCTTCGACAACTAACTGGATGATTGGTGACCAACTGCGGTACCCACTATTGCCGTGCGGTTCTGAAACACTACCGCAATACCGTACAGCCGTCCACCTTCACCGGCAACCTACGCATCTCTCGCAATCCGTTTAACTAGCCCTAACTCTGCATTCGCCCCAACCATAATGTTATTCGACACCACTGCTACGTTGATAACCCTCCCGCCATGCTCTGCCACTTAGAAAATCTTCAGGCAAAATAACACTAGTGACAACCACCTCACAAAAAAGAAATTAAAGATATAAACCTATAATACAGGGGGTTTGTGAAGCCAAAAACGGTGAAGCAATTCATTTTTATATATATAAAATAATGTAATGCGAGTACATAGAGATACAATGTTATTTATACTCGGGGGAATGGAGTTTCTTTACCATTTTTATCCTTAGGTCCTAAAAATAGGTCCCTCAAGATGGGCAACCATTATTAGCAACACCACTGAGGAGCCGTTCTCTGAAGTTGTCACAGCACGTTCACCATATACCTGGTATATGCAGCGACCTTCATTCCAACATCTCCGCTCCCCCTTAGCTCTGGCCTAGGGTGTTGGCGTCGGACTTTTAACACCTTTCCTTGCAGATATCCACACAGAAAGATAATCTGCAAATGCTCATATTAGGTGACCGTGCAGGTCACCCTACAACACCCCTTAGACAGACCAGACCAAAACACAGTGAGTGCATTTCGGGCTGTGTGAGCTCTAGCCCCATCTTGTTGGAACCACAAATTCCCCAAATCGATTTCCCTGCAACAATCTCTTCCATTTTGGGATGCAAGAAAGTGTTCAGCATGGTGACATAACGTTCGGAATTTACTGTCATAGTCACTCCTTCCTCCTCAAAGAAGTATGGGCCTACAACACCAAACCGTGATAACGGCACGACTTAGTTTAGGGGAATGTAATGGCCTTCCTGGATTAACTCGGGGGTTAATTTAATGCCCAGTAGCCGCGAAATTTGTGGCATTTGACCGCCCCCCACAACAGGTGAAAATATGGTTTTTCACCCTGCCGTCCCGGCCCAGCATAGCTTCTTTTGAGGAGGAAGGAGCTAACGCGAAGTGAACGGGCTGCCTTCATGACAAGGTAAAGATATGAACTCGTAGTACGAAGTCATCTTGGCGCACACAGATCAAGGCGGTTTACATTAAATGTCACCATGTCGTGCTGATGAGCATTCAATCTCTTGTGTCGTGCACTAGCCATTATACAAATGCGTATTTGAGATGGAGGAAAGAGAGGTAAGATTGAAGATGCAGAGAATTTGGCTGGAAACTTCGCAGGGAATTAAACTACAGGGTTCCAACCAACGATGGGGGCTTCCGAGCTCACAGCAGCCCGAAATGCACTCACATGTTTCTGGTCTGGTCTGTCTAAGCGGGTGTGTTGCTTCAGTCCGGGACCTGCCTGGTCACCTGAATATGAGCCATTTGCCGATTTCTGTTCTGTGTGCGATATCTGAAAGAAAGGCTGTTATAAAAGTTCACCCCCACACCCTACCAGAGCTAAAGGGAGCGAATTGAAGGGCACCAAGCACCAACATGCCTACACCAAACATACCCACCAGTTCGACCTAGTGGAGATAAAACAAAAGGTGAACCGAACGGACACGAGCGGACAAGCGCCACTAATCCGTAAGACGGTAGTTGGCGCACAGGAACAGGATCAACACACAAAACAGGAGGGGGGAACAAACAAGCCAAACAGACCAAAGTACAAGAAAAAAACAAGGAAAAAGGGGCCAGCGGCGCGGGGCGGGGCAAAGTGCGGGGGGGAAAAATAAGTGGGGGGAGCGTTAAAAAAAATCGGGGAGGAGTAAAAAACAAGGGGAGGGGAAAGGGGGGGGCGGGTGGCGGGGGGGGGGAAAAAAATTCAAAAAAAAATTTTTCTTTTAAAAACTTCTTATTTGAAAATTTTAATGAAAGTTGTTCTCCTTTTACTTTAAGAAAGAATTTTCTGTCTTATGTGTCGGCGGACACTGAGCCCAGGATGTTTAATATAATTAAAAACAAAAAAGTTGAGAACGTGATGTACTGTTCAAAACTTCAGAGAACGGCTCCACCGGTGTGTTAATAAAATCAGACACAAATAAAAAAATAAAAATGAGATCATGCCATGCTTTTTGACGTGGGGGGGTATTAATATTATAGACAAAAAAAATCTTATATTGCTGGTGAATAAAAATAAGGTGACAGAAGCTGCCCCATCCACCGAAGACAAATATAAAAAATAAACAATGCTCTTTCACTCGGTACGTAGTTGTATCTGGCATTTATATTTTATAAACCCATCTTTTATTCTGACTAACTTGGCTTCATCTAGGATATGGGTGGGCGGCTTCATACCTCTGGTGCGTCTTTTTGCTTTCTGCGGACTTCCACCTCGAAAAAAAAAAAGAGAGAGAGAGAAAAACAAAAAAAAAAATCAAAAAAAAAAAAAAAAAATTTTTTATATTTTATTTTATAAAAGGGTGGTAAGTATCCTTTTAATTTCTCCCAAGGGGTTTTAGAGTGTGTTTATAATTTACTAAACCTTTGTATAGTGTTTAACCTTCGGACTTTCAATCTTAAAATAACATAATTCTTAAATTAATTTATTTTTTAACTTATACTTATATATAAATTATTTAATATATTTCTATTTATATAATATTAATAATTTTTATTTTTAATAAATGAAAATAATACATTTTAATCAGGTATCTATAGTTAACATTAAATATATTATTATTTAAATATAAATATAATATATGGTTACAATATTTTTAATTAATAATATACTGGGAAATAATCTTACATATAAATTACTGTATTAACTTAAAAATATATTACACAATACCTAAATTTCAAATTTAATATACTTGAAAATTTCCTTAACGATTAGCGCTTTAACCATTAAATTTCAAATTCGATAGTAGTTATTAAAGAATTTAATAAATATTATTTTCAAAGAATTTTAATTATAAAATAATATATTTATATAATCCTATAAATTAACATATTATTCTATAATATCATTTCATAGTATTTTAACATACAACATATAATATATAATAATTTAAATAATAGGTTTATATGCATATCTTAAAGTGTACTACAAACTTAATTACTAATAAATAAAATCTTTTTTACGATAACAGGCGTATAGAAATTCAAATTAACATTATAACGCACATCCTATTATTATTAACTATAATTTTATGATAGGTAGTTTATTAAATATTTTTAATGTATACATGCTTATAAAATTATTATTATAATATATAAAAAGTAAATTTATTAATTTAAATAATATTTATATTTTTAATTAAATTTAATTAATTAATAATTTAAAATTTTTATGAAATATTATTTAATTAAAACATAATTAATAGCTATATATTAATTTTTATTTATATTAATGGCAATATATTTATAATATTAATATAAGAAAAAAATATTAATAACAATTAAAAAATCATGATTATAATTTTTAATTCTTATTATTTTTAATTATATTAATAAAATAATATATAACAATATAAGAAAAAAATATAAAAAATAATTTATTTTTATTTTTAAAGTATTTTATTATTTTATCGCTCCTTCATAGACATTTCCTTTTCTAGAGAATGAATTAGCAAATTTAATACTTTCATCATATTACATATATTATATTATAATTTATAATTTACTACTAAATTTACTACTATTATATATATGATTAAATCATATTACTATAACTAATTAAAATAAAAAATATTTTAAAAAAAAGTTTAATTATATAAACTTGCTTTTTTAATAAAATCTGTTTATGCTTCATTAGCTACTAGCTATCAAATATATATAATATTGTTCATCTTTACTTGTATGTACTGATTGTGTTTATAGTGAAATAAACACTTTCAACTTTAAATTTAAATTTTAATATATGTACATAAATATTGTATAAACTTTTTATAATTATATATAAAATATTACATATATAATTTATTTTTTGTATTAATATTATCATATATATATTTTAAACCTCTTATAATATGCAATTTGTTCTGTTCTATTACAATAAATATTATATTTTAAATTTGATGCATTTAATAATATTTATTAATATTATATACTATATATATATTATTAAATATATAAAAATTTATATAATATAAAATTTTATTATACTATTATAATTTTAGTATTAATTAAGTTTTAGGTAAACTGACAATAAATTAAATATGGAATTAAAATTAATATATATTATCACACTTTTTCTTTGTGTTTGTGAGCTATATATATAATATGTGTTTTGGTGTTTGCGTTCTCTTTTCTTGTTTTTCCACATAACCAAAATATATATATTTCATTTTAGTTTATTCTCTCCCCAAAATACCATTTTAGCCAGATCTTGGAAAGCTTGGAGAAAAAAATATTTATTTAGGGTTTTTTCATCTGGATTATATATTTTACTAATAAAAATTTTATATTATTTTCCTTTTTTTAATATCCAATAAAAAACCAAAATAAAAAAATAATAAAAGGCTATGTTTTGGGTATTTTTTTATTTTTGTTTGTTGAAATTTTTAAAAAAAAGTTATATTTGGAGATATTTAGCTTATTAAATTGCAAACTAGGGAATATTATTTTTCAAAACATTGTTTCTTAAAAATATGGATGCATACATAGGAGGAATAAAAAGGGGAGGTAAATACTAAACTTTAACATGGGACCAGTCTTTAAAAGGAACACACATTAAAACAAAAGTCGAGTTAAAGTTTAAATGACATTCCCCAAAGTTACTTTTTAATTTAGTTTATTATAATGCCCTTTTCTTATCTAACTTTTTTATTTTTTGAAATCGATTTCGCCCCCAAGTCTTCTTATATATTGCTTAAAGTGCGGGGAAAAACATTAAAAAAATTTCATAAACAACAAAGGTGATGATAACAACATATTTGTTTTATAATTTAAATTTAATATTATGTGTATTAAAATCAACATAAAATTTTTTCCATGCCCTTAAAAACGATAAAAAAATAACATTTTTTTTCATATAATAAATAAAAGGTAGAGAGCCGCCTAATTTTTTTATTTTTTATTTTATTTCCCAAATTGTCTTTTCTTTCTTCAGGTTTTTTTTTCTTTTTTACTTAATATTAAAAAAAACCATTTGTTTATTTATTAAAAAAAACTCAAAAATTTTATTTATTTTTATTTTTTATTAGTTTTTTTTTAAAATTGGGGGGAAAAGAATTTACCATTAGGGGCGCCTTTTCCAATTCTAATTTAATTTATTTAAAAACTTTTAAAATGGGGGGCAATTAATTATTTCATTTTTTTTTTTTTGATATTTTATTTAAAAATGAGTTATAATATATTAAAAATAAAATTTTCGGAAAAACATTTAAAAAATTTTTATTATGATTATTTACGAAAAAAATAAGGTGACGGACCCCTTTATTCTCTTTTTATAATTTATTTGTAATTTTATAAAGAAAAACTTTACTTTAGAGTGGACAAAAAAAACAAAACTGTAAAAAATCACTTTTACTTTATAATCAAAAAAACCCATTTAATAACGATTTTTGAACCTCAGGTAAAATGTTAAATGGTTTTATTTAATTTTCAGGACGGGGTTTGGGGCGGGCAAAAACCCATTTTATTTTTTTTAATTCCCATTTTTGTTATTGGGATAAAATAAAAAATTAAGGAAGACAATTATATAGATATGTAAAGGTCGGAAAAAAAATTAGAATAGGGGTTTGAACGCGAGGGGGGGGGGGGAACAAAAAGTGATCTAAAACCCAAAGACAAACAAACCTTTAAAAAGGTGGAGGGGGGGGGGATCATAAATTTAAATCACCCACCCCCCCAATTTTAAAAAAAAAACAAAAGATTAAATTAAAAAACTCCGAATTAAAAGTAGATAAAAATGAGGGGGTTTTTTTGCGGGCCACTCCCCACATCTTTTATAAAAAAAAGTTGCGATTTTTTAGGGGAAAAAAAAAGAAATAAATAAACTAATATAAACATGGGGGTAGGGGGGAAAAATATATATAAACATATAAATAATATAAATGAAAGATTATTTTTTTTTTAAATATTATTTTCTTAAAACTTCTCTTTTTTATTTAAGAATTTCGTTTCCATTCTTTATAAAAAAAATTTATATATATATATAATTAATAAATATATCTATTTAATTTATTGATTAAATATATTACGGTGGATATTTAAAAGTATGATTGAAATTTTTTTTTTATATTAATATATACAAATTAATCTTATAGTAATAATTAAAATGTTTCAATAAATATTAAATTTTATTTATATCAGAAATTTGAGATACTATAAATTATATTTTAAATATTCAATATATATATTCAATATATATAGATAATATTTAAACTTAAGATTAAAAATAATATTAAGGAATAATATTATATAAATTTTTATAAATTATTAAAATTTATATAATTAATTAATTATATTAATATTATATTTATATTTATATTAAATATTTATAATACATATAAAGAAATAGAAATTTGTTGAAGTTGATAATATTTTAATTAATATTATAAATTATTATTAATAGTTATTTATATTAATTAAAATTGATTAAAATATCTTATTTAATTATTTTAAAAATATTTATTAAATATATAAAAATATATTTTATTTTAATATGAATAATAAGTAGTTTTGCGGGGCCCACTTTTTCCCCCCCCGCGCCTTTTTTTTGTCTTTATAGGTTTTTTCCCCCCGCTAGGGGGGTCCCGCCCTTTAGGTGTATATTTTATTTATTCTTTCCGCCTTTTTCCGGAATAAATAAAAGGGCGCGGGTAGTAGGCAGGCGGACTTTTTTTAAAACCAAAGGAAAATAGGGTTTCGGGGCGCCGGGGTGGACTAAAGCGTATAGGAGGTGCGTTATACAGGGGTTCGGTCCAAAGCGTACGGGGGAACTCAAATTTAAGTGGAGGCTACGGGGAAAACTATTTGTGCACGGGGTTTAGAGGGCGCGTACGCATTCTTCAAAACCACAATAAATAATAAAAAGGTTTTTTTTTTCTCGCCTTTTTTCTTTGCCGGTCCCCCCCTCAGGCCCTCAAAACCCCTATTTTTTTGGGAATAAAAAATTGGAATAAAAATATAAAGGTTATAAATATTTATTTTTAATATATATTACCTCATTTAAATTGGGTTATATTTATTTTAAAAAAGGAAAATTTAATAAATTTCTTTTAATTTTAAAAAGGTTTAAAACTAAATATTTTTATTTAAACTTTTAGGTTCTTCTAGCGGGGGGTTTATAAACAGTATATTTGGTTTTTTTTTCTTTAAATAAATTAAAATAATAAAAACTTCCAAAAATAAATTATATTCATATAAATTCTTCAAATTTTTTCGCTTTTTTAAAAATGTGGGTTTTTTTTTTTAACCATTATTTATATAAAAATTTAATAAAAATAATAACATTTTTTAAATGGGGATTTTTTTTTTTAATTATAAGAACAAAGAATTGTCACGTTGGGGGCTGGTTACCCTTTTTCAATTTTTATTTAATATAAATAAAACTTTTTTAATTTTAAATTTAATATTTAATTTGCGCTTTTTAATTTTATGTTAAAAAAACATTCTATTGTTAGCAATCTTGTTAAAGTGTGAGGTGAGCTCCAAAAATATATAGTTTTCTTTAATATTTTCTATAATTCTTTATGTAGGGTGTTCGTTAAGCTTATATCACTCTTTGGTTTAAGAAAATTCATAAGGTGCATTAGGCTGCCCACCAGAGATATTGAACTCTGAAATTGAAAATTTTATAAAAGTTCCTCCTATAATTAATCATTTAATAGGTATAACACCCACTAATAATTAATTTATAATTTTAATATTTATAATAAATTATATAATATATTACTTATATATATTTATATTATTAATAAATATATTATATTATTATAAATTTATATTATATTAAAATAACTTATAACTTTAATTAATTTTAAAATATAATTCTTATTTTTAATATTTATATATTTAAATTTAAATATTTTTATTATTAAGTAATATATTATTTAAATATCAAATCAATAATTTTATACCTTAAGAGCATTTACTTAACTTAAATTTTTTTTCACTCTTTATATTAAAGTTATATAATTTTACATAAACTTATAATATTTATTTAATCTAGATATATATTTTAATATTATTTATAATAATAATATATTAAGTATATATATATATAAAGTTTATATATAAATAAAGAATAAATTATTATAAAATAATATAATTAATATATAATTAATCTTTATTCAATAATATAAAAATAATTAATACATATATTTATAAAATATAAAAATTTATAAATCGTATTAAAAGTAATACTATAATCTATATATTAAATATATTTATAAAATAATTGTATTATACTAATTTTTAATAATAGTTTATTATTTTAATATATTATAATTAATATTATAATTAAATTTTAAAATGAAATAAGTATATTAACATTTTTGTCTTATTATATATAAATATATTATATTACTTTATTTATGGTCATTTTAAAATAACTTTATGTACTAAATCATGCAATATTTATTATAAAATATTCTTATTATATAACTTATACATTATAATATATTTTATAATTATTCACAGATATTACTAATAAAACTAAATAAATATAATTGGTAAATGTATTATATTAATATTTATCCATAATTTTAAATTATTTATTTAAAAATAAAATGTTTCCTGTATTTTTCTTTATAAACAAATACATACTAAAAAAACTTTGCGGGGGTTTTACCACAAGAAATTGGACTTTTTTTTTTTTCTTATTTTTTTTTTAAACTCAAAAAAAAATTATTTATATATACTTATAACATAATCAATATAATTCTAAATTTACTAACAAATTTTATATATATAAATTTTCAATAATTTTGTAATAAATTTACTTTTTAAAATATATATATATAAATATAATAAGTTTAATTATAATTTAAATAAACTTAATAATTATATTAAATATATATTTAGCTGAGTGACCGTATATAAAAACAATTATCTCATTAGTCTTTACCCCTTAAAAAAAAAACATACAGAAATATATACCAATTGGTTCCGTGTTTCTTAACTAAAACCAAATATAACACGAGCATGATTTTTTAATGTTTCTCTGTGGGACGAGTGTGGTGGTTTTTCCCGGGGTGATGGCCGCGGGACTCTCTTATGTTGCCGGCCAGGTGGGCTTGTGCAGTAGGTGTTTGTAGATGGTGGCCCTTATTCAATATTGAGTTGGGTAATTTTCTCTATATAGTTACTAAAAAATTTAAATCAAAAATCCCAATTTTATCAATCAATGACCCAATGATAAAACCTGAAGCTATATAACACAAATTGTAAGAAAAAAGATAAACACTTTCATTTTTTTCTTATTTAAAATTATTCAGGGTGGGGGGGGGGGGGAACAAAGGGGGGGCTGGTAAAAAACGATCCAGATTTAGATTTCATAAATTTATATTCATAATATTTTTTTACTCGTGTGAAGGGGGAGGCGGCAATGAGGGGGGGAGGACTGAATGTGGAGAGGAAATCTTTGGTTTATAGGTTTGAATAGGGACCCTTTTAAAAAAATTATTTTTAAATTGATTCATAATTATTAGTAGCGTGGGACTGGCCGCGCTGGGAAAAGGCGCGGGTGATAAGTAAACTACCAAATAAACTACATAAGTAAAAAAATAAGAGGGACTGAAACAACCCCCAAGCGCCCCAACCTTTTATTCCCCTAATTTTTTACTTTTTTTTTTTTTTCCCAATATATATATACAATATATATATGGTAGAAAAAAAAAAAAATGTCATTTTTCCCCTCTTTTCCAGGCCGGGGGCGGCAAAAAAATTTTATGGCGCCGCCCGCCCAAAGGGCAAGGTAAATGAATCAACCACAATAATAAGAGCAGATAAAGAGAAAAAAATATAAGATACTAACATACACGTTTAAAACCCAACTTATAAAGAATCAAGAGTTTTTTATTTCATTAATTAATACTCTAATTTCTGAAGAATTTCTTCCAAGATTCTTTTGCGGCCCTTATTATTTCGAGTGTAGGGAAAAAAATTAAAATTGCAGCGACTAAAATGAAAAATTGATTTATTTAACCTTTATATTTGTAAGAGTATAAAACTAATGGACTGGTGGGCTAACGTCGGGGATATATTTGGGATATGCGGTCGCGCAAATATAAAAAATATATAATAAGGTCGGGAGTCAAAAGGGGTGGAGGTAGGCGGCCCTTTAAACTTTATTTGGCTGTTAAAATTTTCTTTTTGCAGGCCCTAAATAAGGCCTACATCTTTATTTGGGAACTAGTAAAGGGTTTTTAAATGTATGCGTGGAAAAATTATCTTTCCTTTGTTTCTCTTTGAATTTGGGAAGGGGGACCATTTGGAACGGCACTGGTCTGTATTGGGGTAAAAGAGGGGGCGTGTCGTAAAAATTCTTTGCAAGATTCAACAGCTGAGGTAGAATTCAAATATTTTTTTCTAAATAATAATAATTTAATTCGTGCAAGCAATACAATTTTTTTTTTTTTATTCAGTATAAATTGGCCCTTATGAATCATCGGTGTTTATCAACAAACAAAGCGATTAGTCGCAAGACGATAAAGCTGTCCACAGCAGATGTTTCTCTCAGTCATTTGTTTTCGCTTCGAGTTTTGAGCGAACGTTTCGCTTTGTTTTAACAAGTTTTCAACATGTTTAAACTTCTTAACGCAGAAGAATTCGCTTCTCTTTCTTAGTAGTTATCTTTATCGATGTTTTTGTGCTCTCTCTCTCTCTCTCTCTCTCTCTCTCTCTCTCTCTCTCTCTCTTTTCTCTCTCTCTCTCTCTCTCTCTCTCTCTCTCTCTCTCTCTCTCTCTCTCTCTCTCTCTCTCTCTCTCTCTCTCTCTCTCTCTCTCTTCTTTCTCACACTAGCACAGATACACATGCAGTTTTTATGTACTTTTGATATTTTAATTTAATTCTTCCGTTTGATCGTTATCTATCTATCTATCTATCTATCTATTTCATATCTATCTATCTATCTATCTATCTATCTATCTATCTATCTATCTATCTATCTATCTATCTATCTATCTATCTATCTATCTATCTATCTATCTATCTATCTGAGTCCTACTAATCTTTTTAATATAATTCCTCGCTTGTCATTTCCTTCGTTGTGATCTTTTAAGCTCTTCATCTTTTTCATTCGAGTTTTTTTGGAAGCGAAATTTTTAAATTATGTCGAGTTTGTGTCGTCCAATTTAACGGTTTCTTATTGGTTTCTGAAACAAATATTAAATATGGTAAATGTTAAAGGTAAGAATTTATTTATATATTTTTTTATTTCTTTATTTATTATATATATATATATATATATATATATATATATATATATATATATATATATATATATATATATATATATATATATATATATATATATATATATATATATATATATATATATATATATATATATATATATATATATATATATTTATATATATATATAGATATATATATATATATATATATATATATATATATATATATATATATATATATATATATATATATATATATTAGTGATGCAAGGGCACTCTTAGAACTAATTTGTTTCTTATTTGTTGTTGGTAGTTAGGAAAGGTTGTATTTATTTTTAAAATTATTTTTAGTGGTTTTTGTAATTCTTTATTTTTAAAATGTGTTTTTGTTTTTTTTAACATCTGTCTTATTTGTCTGCTTTGCCTTGTTATTATTTCCGCTTGGAAGATTAATCTTTATTACTTTAACCATTATTATTATTATTATTATTATTATTATTATTATTATTATTATTATTATTATTATTATTATTATTATTATTATTATTATTATTATTATTATTATTATTATTATTATTATTATTATTATTATTATTATTATTATTATTATTATTATTATTCAATTTTAAATTCTATAATAACCAAGTTCGAATTTTTTTATTTTTGTGATGAAAATATAAATTAAGAGTTTGTAAAAAGGAAAAAAAATAATGAAAAGGAATTTTGAGTTTCGAGTGTTAACTGAAAGCTTGTGTGTGTGTGTGTGTGTGTGTGTGTGTGTGTGTGTGTGTGTGTGTGTGTGTGTGTGTGTGTGGTGTGTGTGTGTGTGTGTAAGTGTGCGCGTGTGTGTGTGTGTGTTCGATAACATTGACACAACTAATGTGAAGTTCTTCAATGCAAAAATGGCATTTTGCTTAAAAAGTTATGCCTATATAGGGTGGATTTTTCTGACTGCGACGAGTTTTAATTAAGAGTATAAAGGGAACGGTAAGGAATGGCTTTCTTTTCGACTTGCATCATGTTCTTCTACTACTTTTCTGTTTCCGGTGTATGCTATGCACCTCACCCCCAATCTAGGTTGAAGATGATTATATATATATATATATATATATATATATATATATATATATATATATATATATATATATATATATATATATATATATATATATATATATATATATATATATATATATATATATATATTCTTCTTCTTTTCTTTTTCCTCTCCCAGGAAGGATTTTTCATCCTGTCAGCCGCGCAAGCGTCTTTCTCCAGACATCCCTCTGCTGCACTATTCCTCTTCTCTTTAGCACTCTCATTTTTGGTAGCTGACATCTTTCCAGAGAGTCCTCCACCGACTCCGCCCATCTCTTCTTCGGTCTTCCCCTTGGTCTTCTGCCCTCTGGTGTCCATTCCCATCTTCTTTTCGGCATTCTGTCCTGCTCCATCCTCTCCAGATGTCCCCACCATCTCAATCTCCCCACATCCATCTTCAGTATCATCTTCTTCACCCCTATATCTTCTCTAATTACTTCATTCCTTATTCTGTCTCTCCTACTCTTTCCAATCATAGTTCTTAATACCCTCATCTCCGCCGCTTGTATTCTACTCTCCTCTCTTCTCGTTGTTGTCCATGTTTCCGCTCCGTACAGCAGCGTCGGAGTCAGTATACTGTTAAAAATCACTTTTTTAACCTCTATTCCGATGTTTTTATCTTTCATCATGGGGTATACGGCTTTCATAACTAATCCATACTTTTCCATTCGTCGCGTAATCTCTCCTCCACTTCCTCCCCTTCTGCTAAAACATCCTCCGAGATAATTGCAGGTATTTACCGCCTTCACCTCCTCCCCTCTCACCACCATCCTCATCCCCTCCTCATTTCCTCCGGTTATTGTTAATATCTCTGTCTTCTGTACGTTCATCCTCATCCCTGCTTCCTCCAACTCCTCCGTAAACAACTCCACCACCTCTCGAATCGTCTCCTCTCTCTCGCTCCAACATGCCAGATCGTCCGCATATGCCATTATGTCCCCTTCAAATTCTCCCAGTCTCTCCCTCACTTTCCTTATCACCACGTCTAAATATAATATAAACAGCAGTGGAGATAAAACACTCCCCTGCTTCACTCCTGTTTTCACCTCAAACCATCTATCGTTCTCGCACTCAGTTCTAACATTACAACTGCATTTCTCATACATACTTTCTATTGCCTTCTTTAATCTACCCTTCACTCCATAATTCCTCTCCATAGCTCTCCAGAGCTTTTTCCTTGGCACCGAATCAAATGCCTTTTGCAGGTCGATGAACGCTACAAAGAATCTCTTGCCATATTCCAGCATCTTCTCCGAAACCATTCTTAGTGTGAATAAGAGGTCCGTCGTTCCTCTTCCTCTTCTATACCCGTACTGTTCTTCTCCGAGTCTCGGCTCTACCTTCTCTCTCAGCCTCCTCTCCAATATTCTTTCGTATATTTTCGCCAGATGGTCCATCAGTGAAATGCCTCTATAATTATTACAGCTTCCTGCATCTCCTTTACCTTTATATATCGGTATTATTATTGCTTTGCCCCACCTTTCCGGCACCTTTCCCTCTCTCCAACACTTGTTCATCAAACTGATGATTCTCCTTCTCAGCTCCTCTCCTCCCTCCACCACCAACTCCACAGCCACTCCATCCTCTCCTGGGGCTTTACCCTTCTTCATCCTTTTTATAGCCTCCTCATATTCTTCTACCGTTATCTCTCCGCCTTCCTCCTCCTCTTCCTCCTCCCTCGTCTGATCTGCAGCTTCTTCCTCTTGTTCTCTGTATTCTACATTTAGCAGATCTTCGTAGTATTCGGTCCATCTATCATTTCTTTCTTCCGGTCTCACAAGAATCTCTCCGTTTCTATCTTTTATATTTCTAGTTACGGTTTTTGGTTTTCTATACGCCTTCGCCATCTTAAATATCTTTTTCTTCCCTTCGCCCACATCTCTCGTTATTTCTCCTGCCATTCTCTCCGCCTCCATCTTTTTTGCCCTCCTCTTTATTCTCTCTGCCTCATTCCTTGCCTGTACATATTCCTCCCTTGCTGCCGCTGTTCTTCTTTTCAGCCACTTCCTCATTTTCCCTGTTTTTTTCTTTAATTGCTTTTTTCACTTCTTCGTTCCACCATGGTGTATGTCTCTTCCTAGTACCTCCTACCCATCTTTTACCAAGAGTTTTCTCTGCCACTTCCTTAATGACATCCTGCAAGTCTTCGTTTTCTTCTTCATTCCTTAGGGTTTCCTGCATTTCCCGTTCATAATTTCGTCTCGTTTCTTGTTCTTCTAACTTCTCCACTCTGATCACTGCCCTCTTCTGCTCATTTACTCCTCCCTCCCCTCTTATCTTCATGTCCGCCACCACCAGTCTATGATCCGCATCTAAGGACACTCCCGGGATCACCTTTACATTCTTAACCATCCTTTTATCGGAGACTATCATGTAGTCTATCACCGATTTTTGATCGAATTGTTGCGTTACCTGATTCCATCTATACCTCGTAAAGATGTGAGACTCTCTATGCTTGAAAAACGTGTTCATTATTTTTAGATCGTTTCTCACACAAAAATCAATAAACTTCTCCCTCCATGTTTCTTGTATCCTCTCCAAATGGTCCCAATACTCTCTCCATCTCTCTTCTCTTTCCTACTCTAGCGTTGAAATCTCCCATCAACAAGCACCTCTCCCCCTCCTCCTCCACCCCCACCTCTTCCTCCATCAATTCCATAAATCTAGTTTTTTCCTCCTCTGAGTGCCCCTGTTGTGGTGCATATATCTGGTATATTCTATATTTTATCCGGCCTATCTTCAATACGCACATCATCAACCTCTCATTTATAATTTTTACTTTCTGTATACATGGTGACAGTCTTGGTCCCACTATAATTCCGACACCATGCTTTCTTATTCCTTCTCTCACCCCACTATACATCAGAACAAATCCTTCTCCCATTTCTTTACCCTCCTCACACCCCCTCACTCTCATCTCCGCCATCCCCAACATATCTATCTTCCTCTCTTTCATGATATCTATTATCTCCTCCTCTTTATCTCCATAGGTAC
>JABUQX010104928.1:0-38209 GCA_015478945.1 Trachelipus rathkii | reverse complement strand
ACCCTAGGACATTTTACTATTATATCTTTTGCAGAAAAAATTAGAGCTTCCATTTCCTGCGAAAGACCCCATTCTGTACAGCATATAAATAATTTTATTTTCAATATTCCTCATGGTTGTACTTTTACCTCTGCTAATTATCAATTTAAAAATCCCATTCATTTAGAGAAAAATATTTCATTAACTTCATTAATTGCTCAATCCGATAAAGTTTTGTTTAATTTTTTAACTCATGTTGCTTTGCCAAATATCTCTGCAGCAATATTTCCAAAGTTTCAAATAATGAAAGAAGTTCAGTGGAATAAGAGACTAGACAGTATTAATAATACCATCCACCCATTAACTCCATATCTTTCTCAAGTTAAACTAATCCCATATATCGGTGGAGGAACTACTAGTGTTATTTTATTCATTTTCATCATAGTGATTATTTATTTGACCTGGTCTTATAGAAAAGCATTGTGTAGAAAATGTTTGAAAGAATTAAATCAAGAACCCCAAGATATTCCATTGAATAACCTATACCAGTCAACCCTTCATTAGAGGTACCCAGTTCAAAAAACCCCACCAGAATCAAATTGAAATTGAACCCTTGGTACAGCCTCCCATAAAATTTAGACAATCATTAATACCCAAACCTCCTATGACCACCACCTATTCCATATAGGCAATCTACTTCTCAAGAAGTGGAAGTATATTCTAACATTGCTAACTTGGACTAATATCCTTTCTATATGACTAATACCCTTTCTGCGTTTGTTTTTGAATTATAAGTTTATAGTACTAATGGAATTAAAATCCTTTGAATTTTAATTTTCTGAGGCAGAGTCCTTATTGTAAAATTTAGATTTCCCAATAAATAAAAATCAATAATTCTTTATTGCTTTGAAGATAAAATAATATTTCAAAAACAAACTCTGTTTCGAAATTAATATCTCAAAACATTAGCTCTTGCAACATTTTTTGTTTAACTAACTTTCCTCTTAATATCTTTTTTATGGCCTGAATCATCAGTTTGTTGAGCTTTTTGGTCGTAAAGTTGGCGCCAAAGATGTTGAAATCCGTCTGTGACTCAGTTCTCAATTTGGAAATATCTATTCCTAAAAAATCAATCTAGGAATCAATCTAGGAATCAATCTAGGAATCAATAGGGTTTAGAGAGATTTAGAGTAGGGGTTAGAGAGAGAGACATGGGGGAAGCGATTCTTTAAAAAGGGTTGGAACATCGAAAAAGTCGTTTGTTTGGGCCTGAGATCTGCTAAGTAAAAAGCTAATGAAATAGCTCCTTTAGTAGTTCATATAGGCGCGAAAATTATATTAAGATAGGAGTTTAAATAAAAGAAGTGAAACATGATATAGTATATTATTTTGACTATATTATATATTATATATATATATATATTATATAATGTACAAAATTATATACTGTCTTTCTTTCCATTTTTTAATTATAATATGTAAAGACAAAGACAGGTTAATGAGACGAACAAAGGACGTTCTCACTTTCATTTAAAAAACATTCCACATGCTGTGCAAAGGTAATGAGTGAATTATTTTGAATAATAAATAATAATAATTAATAATCAATAATTATAATAATAACTAATAATAATAATAATAATAATAATATAATTCTGTATTAAAAAATATTAAAAGCTTTTACTTTGTGATATTTTATTGTTTTAAAGATAAAGATGTTTGCTATATCTCATGAAATATATTTGTTAAAATTATCTTTGAAATAATAAATATATTGTAATAATTATTATTATCTGCAATTAATACTTTATATTATTTTTAATAAAAATATGAATTGTAAATATTGGAGAATTTTGATGTGATGTATTCATGACATATATATTTCTTTTTATATTGAAATAATTGGAACAATTATACTAATTAAAAAATTACTTAATTATTATTTAATATTTAGTAAACTCATTATTGTAAAGAACATTTAATTTATAATGTGTTTTCCATTATTTTTTATTTAGGTTTTTTTGGAGATCTTTTTATAGACTGTTTTTGGAATTTGAAGAATTTTAGGATGTAGAAATAAAAATTATCAGGAATTGCCGCGTTTAATCAACCTCCATCTGGTGTCAGACGTAAAGAGTCCATATAAACACCAGATATATATATATAATATATTATATATATATATATATATATATATATAAAAAACATATATATATATATATATATATATATATATAATATATATATTATATATATATATTATATATATTGTAATGTATGTATATATATTATGTATAATATATAGTATATATATGATATATATATAATATATAGATAATATATATATATATATTATAATATATATATATATAATATAATATATATATATATATATATTATATATATATATTTATAGATAGTATATATAATATATATATATACTATATATATATATATATATATATATTATATATATATATATATATATATATATATTATATATATATATTAGATGTTTTGACCTCCGACCCTTCCTTTCGCCACTCTCATTAATTCTATTTTAATTTCTTCTTAAGATATGTTTTCTACTCTCTCTCTCTCTCTCTCTCTCTCTCTCTCTCTCTCTCTTTCTCTTCTCTCTCTCTCTCTCTCTCTCTCTCTCTCTCCTCTGAACCTAACACCTAGGAAAACTTGTTTTCCTCACGACATTGCTTCCGATGTTCCCATATCTTGGGGGTTTATAGCTGGCATTCTTCCTTTTTAATTGTTTTCGCCTTTGGAAATCAATTTCAACCTTAGTTTCTTTTATTATTGATGAATACCAATCAATCATCACTAATCACACAGTTTGACATCCTTTCAATATTATCGTTCACCTTATTCATTGTCATCAAGTTTTTCTTCCCATTTCTAAAATGAGAATGTTGGGGAAGGCAAAATGAATGTAAATTTTATTCCTTTTCTTGTGGTTTCTTGTTTTGGGAATGGTTTTGAAGTGTGCAGTTTAACTATTAGTGTTTGATTTCGGGTTTTACAGAATCCATTTTTTTCCTCATCCATCATGATTTCAATTGCCACTTTTTCTTCTTACTCTTCTGTCTCTTTAATAAATCTAATATATAAACAGCTTACTCAGCCTTTTTTAGGGTATATTTTATAGATACGGTGTTGGTGCTGGCTCGCTTTTTTCTCACATCTTCTATCTTACTTGGAACCGAGTCATTCAAGTTATGAATAGGCTTCAATGGAATCTTTCACCATTCTTTTATCATAACATTTTGCCATTTGAAGAGACTTTGAAGAAGGGAATTTGTTTTTCAATGAGTTAAAAGACACTCCATAGTAGGTAGCTTTAATAAATTCTGGCCACAGGATGAACTTGATAACATAGAGCGTAAAATGTTCTATCATTCGATTATTTTGAGTGTTATTGGTGCTCATTGAATATCAAGATATGACAGCCAAATTCTTCGCTGATTCATTTCCATTCAAGTGGATCATTCGGAACGAGAAATTTCAGATTGTATTTTTTATTTGACTGTCTCAATGCATGAAACCAACCTACTGTCTTTGGCGTCCATTATTTATGTGATCTTGACGCTATATTTATTCATAACATTTCGGTAGTATTTTTACTTATTAGAAATTACATCATATCAATGGATTCAATAGATATTTGCTTGTGATGTCTTTCGCATACAGTGTGTGGGAACAGGGTCTCAAGTTTTATATATAGGTAATAAATACTAGGCTCTCCGTTTTTGATCCAAAAAATTTTTAGCCGAAAATCGATATTTTTTGGATTGCCATTGGTAAGATTATGTTAGATTAAGTAATGCTATGTTATATGTATTATTATATATGTATACATGTATAAATTTGCCGTGCTCAATTAAAAAACAATACCATAGAGTGGATGCACTGCAGGTTGCCCGAGATGCGTTGCAATTATAATGACTAGGTGAGGCGGGCGACGATTGGGGTGCATAATAGTGGGCTGCAATCCCCACCATAAGCACCCCCTTTAGAAGCAAGATAAAGTTAGGCTATTTTAAGGTAGGTTAGGATATGTTACTTAACTTACAGTAATAGAGAAATGAAACAGGTTATTACGGGAAGTCTGCAATTAAAAGTCACTTCCGGTAGGAAGCATCAAGCACAAGGGGATTATAACTACTACTACTACTACTACTACTACTACTACTACTACTAATAATAATAATAATATACTAATAATTAATATAATTTTACTAATTTATATTACATACTGTTTTTATTTAGTAATTAAAAGAAAAAAATAATAATAATAATAATAATAATTAAAAAATAATAATAATAATATAATAATAATAATAATATAATAATATAATAATAATAATAATTAATAATAATAATAATAATAATAATATTAATAATAATAATTAATATAATAAATAATAATAATAATAATAATAATAATAATAATAATAATAATAATAATAATAATAATAATAATAATAATAATAATAATAATAATAATAATAATAATAATAATAATAATAATAATAATAAATAATAAAATAATTAATAATAATAATAATAATAATAATTAGAATAATAATGAAAATAATAATAATAATAATAATAATAACTAAGTAAATAATTTGTAATAATAAATGATAACTAGTAACACTAATATTATTACAAATAATAATAATAATATATTAATGATAATAATAATAGATAATAATAATAAAATAATAATAATAATAATAATAAATAATAATAATAATTATAATAATAATAATAATAATAATAATCAATAATAATAATAATAATAATTATAAGTAATAATGAATAAATAATTATAATAATAATATAATTATTAAATGCAAAAAACATAGTCCTTATTATTATACTTATTAATTAAATTATAATTTAATAACTTATAATTATAATTATAATTATAATTATTTAGTTATAATTAAATTATAATTATAATTATAATTATAATTATAATCAAATTATAAATATAATTATTAGAATTATAAATATTATTATAATATTAATTTATTAATATGAATAATTATAATAATAATAATAATAAATAATAATAATAATAATAATAATAATAATAATAATAATAATAATACATAAAAATAATAATTAATAATCATAATAATAATAATCAATAATAATAATATCATTAATAATAAATAATAATAATAATAATAATCATAATAATAATAAATAATAATAATAATAATAATAGTAATAATAGTGATAATAAGAATAATATAATAAGTAATAATATAATAATAAAATAATTAATAATATGATTAAAATAATAATTAAAAATAATAAAAAAATAAAAATAATAATAAGATTGATAATTAATAAAATAATAAAATAATATAATAATAATAATATTTATAATAATAATGATATATTAATACTAATTAATAAATATAATGATAATAATAATAATAATAATAATAATATAGTAATAATAATAGATAATTAATAACAATAAATAATACTTAATAATAATAATAATAATATTAATATAATAATAATAATAATAATTAATAATAAATAATAATAATTAATAATAATAATAATTAATAATAATAATAATATCAATAATATAATAATAATAATAATTAATAATAGATAATACTTAATTATAAATAATTAAATTTTAAAAATAATTTATATAATAATTATAATTATTAACATAATTATAATTTATAATTATAATTATAATTATAATTATAAGTATAATGATAATATAATTATTAATTATAATTATAATTATAATTATGAAATTATAATTTAATTATATATAAATTTATAATTATAATTATAATTATAATTATAATTATACATTATGTATAAATATAAATATAATTATTAAATATAATTAAAAACTATAATAATATATAATAATAATAATAATATATAATAATAATAATTAATAATTTAATAATAATAATATAATAATAATAATAATTAATAATAATATAATAATTAATAATAATAAATAATAATCATAAACGTAAAATAACCGTAAAGACAGATTATTTAGCAGATATCCGTATTCCGCAATAATGTTTCTCTATCCGATCCGGCATTTGCATTTCGCATCCGCAGGAATTTTTTGGCGGATAGCGGATAGTATTCAATTTATGAATTATGACTAAATGTTCCTCAACTTCTGTAACGCAAGATGTTCAGACTCGTTGGAATAGTAGTTGGCACATGCTTGAGAGAAAAAAAGGAATAAAATATAATAAATAGCATGAGAATAAATTGAGATTATGTCCACTATATTTAGCTAATTTCTAGATAAACATAACTACACTTAATGATTAAAATGTGAAATGTAATCAGATGATTGATCAATATATAAATTAACTCTTAAATTAATAAATTAATAATGAGATAATAATTGATATAAATATATAAATTCTTATAAACTTATAAATACATGTTATTATGATAAAGATAATGGATAAACAATAATAAGAACTTATTATCTAACAATAAATAAATATATAATTGCTGACTTGGTGTGTTTGTTTCCAGATATGAGAGTGTGCTTGTAGTAAGTGTTATTGTTATATATACTCGTGTGTCGTTAGAATTTATTATGTGTGGTCTAGATCGATGAAAGCTGTGCTAATGTGCTATTAAAAGTAAGAACTGTTTTCGATTTTATAATGTATGTGGAAGAGTTCTCACTCTCGAGTAGTGTAATACAATCTTCGTATTATGGTCTTATATGTAAGGTTATGAGATTGGGATTAGTTTTTGATAGTGAAGTTTAATGGTTGGGAGCGAATAATGTCTCGCCCCCAAAATCTCTATTTTAGGAATCTTGGACCTAACAGGTAAGGACCGATAGTCTCGACTAGGCTGTTCCGTTTTTACCCAAAAAGTATTTTTTTACCCGAAAATCAAATATTTATTGGGATTCGCTATTGGTAAATTAGATGTTAGCAAAAATTACCTAGATGACTTTTAACTGCTATGTTATACGTTGCACACATGGAATTCCAGTAAAGAATGCTAATAGCATAGGGCTCTGATACAAAGAAGCAAATTTAGTCTGAGGGTTAAAGAGAGAGGGATACTCCATCATAAAGGGACATATAAAGACAGAAAGTGTTAGACACATGTGTATACCCAAACGAGAGTTATGCGCAACAAGTATGTAGAGTGAAATATGACTTGAGAAAAGTGCCAGACAAAAGATTCACCAGAGAAGACAGTAAAAAAAACATTGGAAGATGACACGAAAGAGTTGAAATAGGACGCAATGTAATTGACAACATACAGGCGAACACAATACATTTCAAAATTTAACATAGTGCTAGTAGCGAGAAAGGTATAAATCATGCAATTTCACGAGGAAGTTAAATCACACGAGAGTATGGTAACATGTGTGCATTTTTTTCAAGCATATCTAGGCAGAAAGACTCGGAGAGTGTCACATAGGGAGTAAAACAAGAAGTTAAAAAGACTCATGTGATTACATAAAATCACAGAGATTAGATTAGTGCAACGGGAGAGAGTGATACATGACCATCCAAACAGTAAACATCAGTTGGATACGTAATACAAAGTAGTTTTAATGACAGAGGAGAAGCAGTTAGAAAATAGAGGACTCTTCAGAAATAGGATAGTGAAGAAATGAAGTTCATTGGTTTGATTGACAGTGCGTGAGAGATCTATATATAGATAATAGTATAAATTTAGCATCCGCTATAGTGGCAAACACTTATACGGAAGATGCGCACAGAAGATTAACTAAAGAACTCACATAAGCAGTGAACCATTAGAAGGATACGAGCTAAAAGAATGAAAGGTAAATGACACTGAGAGCGAGAAGAGCATCGATAATGTAGTATGAGATAGACGACACGATGTGATGTTACAAGAAAGAGAAGCAAAGAGCTCTCCACTTTTCACAAGAGCTTCAGAAACATTTAAGTTTCATCACTTTAGAGCACACTCTCTGAAAGAGATTTGAGGAATTGATTTAAGTATATCAAGTACTGTGATATCTACCATACAAGATTTTTTTTTCAAATGGTTGAAGTATTGGGGAAGGAATAGTACAGAGATAAGGTTTAGAGATGACGGTGCAGAAAGAGACAAGCGAGGTTAGTTTGACATACCTGAGTTAATCTAAACAAGTCGTGGGCTATGCACTAACATATTATTAGCTATATTTACACATAAAAATGAGTTAATAAAATTTAAGTAGAGTTACACATGAAGTCCTCAAAAGTTAAAATACGAAAGTTATACATGGAGTAACACATGGAGGCCCCAAGAGTTAAAATGTGGTAGTTATACATAGAATCCACAAGAGTTGAAAAGCGAGAGTTACAAATGGAATCTACAAGAAGTCTATAAAAGTAACGTTAGTGAACGGTCTAATTCATCACCATAAGGTGTGAGAATATAAAATAATCGGCAGTTTAGAGTACACTGAGAATCCTAACAAGAGTATTTAAAAGACGAGAGTGATACATGGGAATACATAAAGAGGTTAAAAGATATACTATAGGTAAGTAAGTATATGCAGGAGTGTCATATACTAGACTTCATGAAAAAGAGCTTTCGAACTGATCGTCGAGTATGAGTGATCACATCTCTTTCAGAACATAACTGTTACACTAAAGACGAAACTTCGATTCAGTACATCGTATGCTTAAGCGAGTGTTTCGCCCTTTCATGAATTATACGCTAGCATGAGAGTTCATTGAATTACATTGCAGAGAAACTTCGTTAACACGCGAGAGGTGCGTCGCGAGAGATGTGTGCGTGCTAATGTAGACATAAGATCAACAATGAGGATCTGCGAAGCGAGGTATGATTTTATCACACGACAACACAAGCCGAAAGACAGAGAGTACCAGGTTGCTACTCTGTCGAGCTCCCACTGTGGAAATCCTAAACAAAGATGATTAGAGAGAGGGAAGAGATTCTTCACCTATCATGTCGAGACTATCCATAAAGCGAAAGATTACATGTTACCAATCTTCTGTATTGTGATCTACATTATAGTAATCTCACAAGAGTAAAAGGACTATGTATAGTATTGACCATTGAGGATTCACAATAAAGCTAAGATTGTAAGATATATATATATATATATATATATATATATATATATAAGTTAATACGTATGAATCCACAAGAGTAGTTTAAATAAATGAGAGGAAATAGTGCATACCTCTAAGTTGAAAATCCTCAAGAGTTTAAAATAGACGTATAAGTAGAATCATGAAATCACGCAAAAGTTAAAAAGTACGAAAAAATATCACAATGTAGTATAATGTATGCTAGAACAGTACGTTGTTGGACTAAAGGACTCGTGAAGAAGGAGAGTACCTCCACTCTTCTACATAACGAAGTTTAAAGATACTGTATGTTTAATGTAGCTACTAATGGTACTCGACAATACCACGTAGAAGTGCAATAAAAAAATTCTACCATGCCGCAGAATAGAACATCTACTATGGAAGGATCTTCCACAAACACTCATCATAGTAACCAGGTAGTCGACACAGGAATCAATAATAATGAAAAGATTCATGAAAGAATAGAATACAAGAGACGACAAGTGATAGCACTGGAATATATCTCACTAGAGCAAGAAAACAGATAAATAGTGAGTGTGAATCATTCGGAACAAATATTAGAGTGTAGTGAACAACTGACATATATAGGAGTACCATCGAGAACATAATTAATATATTTACTATTTGTAAGTTACTATTCAAGATATTAAGATGTACAGATATTCTTGAATAGACTACTTGTACTCATGACTGTGCACAATACACACTATAAAAATAAAGAGTAATTAAAATAAAAAACACTAGAGTAAACAATAATAATAATGAACAGATAGTATTAATACCACAAAGAGGTAATGAAAAACGTACAGTAAACAATGGAATACATTAATGAGTATTTAAAAACGAATAATGTATAAGATGACTACAAATTAAGAGGTAACTAGAGAGTGAATAATGGGACACAATGGGATCCACAAGAGATGTCAGAAGACGGAGATAGGACATAATGAAGATTATAAATACAGTAAGATGTATGGCAAATTCTTTAAGAAGTATTTAATATATGAAGATTAATAAATGAACGAGTAATATACACAGTTGAGATTACTATGAAAAAGAAGATTAATAAGAACGTTAAGGAATAATAAGAGTAGAATATGCATTAGATACACTTAAACTAAAGATTAGATTAAAAAATTAAGAGTAATGGAAGGTAATAACTCAATGGTATGTCTAATGAGAGGAATTTAAATAAGAAGTGAGAGATAACTAATGAATATAATAGATTCAATTTCCAACATAAATAATCTCGAACATCGACTCGTGCGACTGATGTAACATGCAAAAGTGAGACACTTTAGTTATTCACATACGAGAACGTAAATGCGAGACATTGCTTGGAATGAGAGTGATGCCACAATTCCAGAAGAGATGACGTATCAAACCTCGCAAGCTCCACAGAGCCTTCATAAGAATGGGAAAGTGGACCATTAATGGATATAGAACCTCCAAACTTAAAGCGACACGTAAGAGATGACTCAATACATGTAAAATCCGCAAAAAAGTTTACACAGTATTGACCAAAAAACTACATGAAGTTAGTTCACAACAGTTAAATGACAGAGAGGACACCATGAGGAAATCAACAAGAGATCAATATACGACCAATGACAAGTTTCGTGAGCTTCACAAGAGTGTTAAGTGACACAAATGGAGAAGTGTGACACATACGAAATCAATAAACTGACATTAAAATAGTTGATGTAAATCAGATTCTCAGTAGAATCCACGAACGACAGTTTAAAACTTAGGGATAGTGACATATGTTATAGTAACACCCCTATCTTAGATTAATGACGGACCAATAGTATGTGGACAGCATCAAGACGATCTCATGCGTAGTGCTACACTAACAAGAGCGTGTAATAATTTTGTTATTTATGAGAGTGAAATTATTTTTTACTTACTTAGAAAACGTGGAATCGAACTTAGAATCACCATCTAAGAGATAAAAACAATTTATGTTTTACTGCGGTTTATCAATCAAAGCTATTATATTACAGTGTAAAAGGCTAATATATTCGATTCTAAATCTCCTTTATTTAGAAAGCTTTTATCATACTAATTGCAAGAACTATAATACATTCAACTATTGAGGTAAGTAAAGCATATTAACCCTTTTACGTAAGTATTTACAAGCATATTACTAATATTATATTTAAATTATTGTCTACATGTTTTGAAATAAAACTTTTACACCAGATTATCTAATGTTTCACAGTCTACTACTATATTCCTAGAATTTATAAATAAAGCATAAAATCTTAATAGGTGATGAATATTTAAATAGTTAATCAAGTGGAGAACCAATTTCATCATAAAGTGAAGAAGAAGAAGATAGAAGTAAGAAGTGATAAGTATAAAGAAGAAGTAAGAATGAGAAGTAAGAAGAAGATAAAAGAAGATAGAAAGTAGAAGAAGAAGAAGAAAAATACAAGTGAGTTAAGTAAGAAGAAGGTTCCTACCAAACAAACTATAGAATAACTAAAAGATCTTACTATAGCAACAGAAATATATTGTACTAGCTCAAAGACTTTACTCAGTCACTCTTCAAAGGTAGTCATGTGATTATTAGTATTTTTGTTATATTTAAATGTTGATGTGATCTATACAGTTTATATTAATAAAAACCTGTTAATGTATTTTTGAAAAATTAAGCATTATTATTTTTACTCATTTTACTAATAGTAACTAATATGAGTCTGCTACACTTAGAGCAGTATACTGTCTTCTAAGTTCATAATCACTAAAATCATTAGATATTGTTAAGTAATTTTTGTTTATTTAGTGTTTGTAGCAATCTCAGATTTATTGATCACCAGTCTTATGAACCAGATATGTTATGTCACTATAGTGAATATAATTCACATAAATAATTTACTATACAAGTTATTCAGTGTTAGTGATCTATTATAATCCACCATATATTAGAAGCATGATAATTATATGTTATACTATGCGGAAATAACATTCACAAAAGCCATCGACTACAGCCATTTCACCTGATGAGTGAATTACGAATAGTCATACACAGTCTTAAATATAGTAAGCTCAGATTTAATGTTCTCTTAGCAGATATAATAACATCTAGTCACTACATTACTTACAGTTATTGATACAATTTGCTTAACTAGATGTTTACTATGCGGTTAAACATCTCACAAAGCTATATTATATTACTAATGATTATAGATGCGATACGCAGATATCACTATCACTAGAACAACTGAGCTATAACTTTATGCAAAGCCTTATAGAATCATATCACAAAGCTTAATATTACTATAAAGCTCACGTTAGAAACTTCTTTTATTTACACGCGTTTGAAGTACTTAATATAAATAGCCCTTCAATCGAAGATCTTCTATATTTTTATTTAAGTTTTAGTAATTTTACCTATATTCATGAGTATATACTAGTCAAGTAATTCTTGTGAGTGTTGTAAAGAATATCTCAAAATTCGATGTATGAATTGAACGTTTAACAGACCAATATCTCACCTTAAAGTGATTTTATTTATAATTTATTTCTTGAGATATGAAATCGATGATTAGCGCTGTTTCAACTATTTTACATAAGAAGTACTTAATTCTCAACTTCTCTAGATTACTATACGTAAGTGATAAGAAAATTCTATTGCAGTATTATTATGTGATTAGAATATCGTTATATGACTCAGAGTTTATATATGGCCATAATCTATCGTGAGTTAATACAATACACCAAAATTCTAGTTACACTTTCAAGCAAAGCTTTAGCATCGGCCATTTCGTTATAAGTCAAATACACGTTGTGGGCAACGCGTTTTAATTTTTGTGAGAGAGAAAAGTTAAAAATCCTTAATCCGTTATAGAAAAACATGATTTAAATTATTACCTCTCAGCTATACATTCGTACTGTTCTTAGAAAGATAAAGCGATGATTAAATTCTCTCTCACAGCGGTTAATAGTTCGTAGTGTTGATTTATCGCTCTGCAAAGTTAGAGATCTCAATTTAGTGTTATGACTTCTCGTTGCGTGAATTCTTTTCACATTTAAATTTTCATAGTTTTGTCTGTTTATTGAGAGTATCATGTCGACTCACACAAATAATAACTGAAACTGTCTCTGTCTTCAAAGTTGAATGGCTCTATTTACATATAATGTTTTTATAGAGATAGACTTGCAGATATATCAAGTATTATATATATTTTAGATATTGATATTATCTCAAGTTTATATTGCGAGAAAAATAACACGAGCTTTTATTTGTTTTTTCGAGAATACATAGAAAAAGTATGCAATTGACATCTCTAATTAATTAATTAACTTCCTAGTATCATCTTTTCCTTCTCAACTGACATAACTTTGAATAATTGTGTCTCTATATTATGTTAGTAATCTCAATTAATCTAATATTATGTTCCTACTCCCATAAATTGTGTGTGTTTTTTATAACTTTATTTATTCTGATATTAAATTTTCATATTTAGCCATATGTTTTATTTGATCACAATTTTACTAAATCTTATGTGATTTAAGTGTACCTCGCATATGTGGACTAAATATGATGATACTTCTTCAACATATATTATTATGCTGATTATTACCAAGTTCGTATTATCAATCCGCAAATATCTCGAATAATATATGTATACTCACCTTAAAAATATTGTCCACTATTCATTTACATATATAATAAACAGTATTGGACCCAGACAATCCTCATTGGAGGTACTACCACACTAATATAACATTCTGTCCACATATTCTGAGATTTCACACATATAGATAACGTAATAGCGTTAGTTGTCGATCCGAAGCACCATAATTTTTAATACCAAATTTATAAATAAAGTACTTCCTTACTGAGAATATACTCCATAATGAGCTCTAAGTCTTTTTCCCAATTAATCTACTGCAGTGAGAGACACGGGAGGATCGGACAAGGTATGCAGAAATGCACCTTTGAAAAAAAGTCTAATCAATGAATCATATTCTGACAGCAGATTAATAAATATATTCTACTAAAGATGTAATAATTAGCGAATCATACTTAAACTATTTATCTCCTCCTCACTCACAATTTTGTGTATAGTCTGTTATGAATTCGATGAGTGACTCTCGCCAAAATACCTCTTCGTGTATTGAAGTGATTTAGTCTAGACAAAATTTTCTCGCAAAATTTATTTCCTTGGATCACAGAGGTGCTCCACCACTAATCTTTTGGAGTCTTAATTATAGCTTTCAAAAATTATATATATTTATAGCAACTAGATAGATAGTCAAATACTAATTTAGGTCTTATAGATATTATTCGGTAACCTTACTCAGATCTCCCTTTTATTAGAGTAATAGTGAGAGTTAATATTAGCTAAATTTTGATAAATCATATAGAGATAACTATTATCCCTTATCCATTTATAAAGAACTTATTATATAAAAGCATTGTCATAAAGTTTTCACACTATTTAATATGGATTTGAATCATACTAAGATGACAATTGAATAGATAGAATTCCATATGTCATGGTTAATAGTAAGAAGAATGAAAGTAAGAAGTGAAGAAGAGATTAAGTATAATATGCTAAGAAGAAAGAAGTTAAGATAGAGTAATTGTAAGAGATATTGAGTAAGTAAATAATAATATAGTAGTAGAAAGTAAGATAAGAATGAACAGAAGATATAAGAAATTAAAGGATATTTTTGTTATATATGATAATTATTAATATATTCAGATTACAATTCCGACGCAAGTAGTAACAAAGTAACGCCAAGAGATGTAAATCATAGAAGATAAATCAAAAACAAAAAAGGACGAGTCAAACTTTAAATTGATATGTAGATAACTAAATTAAAAAAATTAGTAATAATTAATTTCCTACCAAAACTTTCTGAAGAAAAGAGAACTCAGATAGTTAAAACATAGATTTAATCATTCACAGTTTACAATTTTCGTATTAACACTCGAATATAACGCATATTAAATTATAATTGTTATTGTTTTTATTAACTTGTTATATATAATTTTTTACTCAATAAAATAATGATAAATGAGAGTAATATATGTAACAGAAATAAATATTAAAAATACTTTAATTAATCAATTAAACACTAAATACTGAATAACCATAAATAATACACTAAATATATAATTAATAAATTATAATATATATAATAAATAATATAATAAAAATAAATTAATAATTAAATTAAATATAATTAAATAATCCAATCATAAGAATCAAGTGATTATTATATATAAAAAAATGATTTATAATAATTATATAATATATTTAATGGAAGAAATACATTTCAGTTTAATAATAAATGAAAAAATAAAAAATATTAAATATGCAAGAGATTATAAATATTTAGATTTGAAATAAAAAATAGATAATAAAAAAGTCAAAGAAAAAATAATTAATAAAATAATAAATATATATAATAAATAATAATAATAATTAATATATATTAAATAATTAAATAATAATAATTATTAATAAATTATAATAAAAATTAATAATAAAAATATATAATAATATAATTTATTACAAACAAAAAAAGGTTTCAAAATAATATAATAATAAATAATATAAAAATAATAATAATAAATAATAATAATTAATATAAATTAATATATTAATATATATTAATATAATATATATATATTAGCTATTGTATTTTACTTATTATAAAGTGGAGAATAATAAAATGTCAAAAACATAAGTTTGAAAAATAAAATACTTAGAATAAATAGTAATGGTAGAACAGTCACAGAAAGACCGCATTTATAAGGTTAGGTGTAAAAGAGGCTATAGAAAAATATGGCTACAGTTGACTTATTTTTCTATCCATCAAATAATTATGTTTTAAAGTTAAGAATTATAATTTTATATATGTACCTATTTATTATAATGGTGGCTATAAACTTAATTTGTAGATTGTCTGCTTAGGCTTACTCCACAACTATTAAGGACCCTGCCTACTGAGATGTAAAAAAGCTTAATTAGTAGCTGACTTAATTAGGTAATTGCTTAAGTATATCACGATTATTAGTAACTAGTAAACTATCTTAATTAGTACATATTATGTTGATTAGCAGTCTGTAGTTACGTATGATAATATGTGTTATATTTATTTTGAAAACTTTTTATTTATTAGTATTTATGTAATATAATAATGAATAATATTATTAATGTTAGTGTTATGATTCACCTCACTATTTAACGTACTAATGTTTTAATATATCAATCTTATACTATTACACAAACAAGTGTAGTTAGTATAATTATTTAAGATCTATTTTTTAGATGATTCGTGTTTATAGAATATTATTTATCTATATATAATATATTAATATTATTATAGATTCATAAGATAAATTTCGTTATGATATTAACTCAAAAATAGTTCTAATTGTAGTATCCAATATTATTATCATACTTTAACATTTTGAGCTTTTATTTTATTTCAAGATAACAACGTGAGATTAACGAACATAAAAATCATGATTAGGAGTGTTTTGTTTTAATGATAGTTCAAAATATATTTATGCGTATAAAACAAGTTTTTAAAGTACTATTTGCGTGATAAATTTGTAAAACTTAATTAATTTTACTTATTAAAGTGAGATAAATAATTAAATTATCTTTTAGCTTGTTGGGAGCGAGTTGCACATCCGAGCACATCTCTCTGCAGTCCTAGACATAAATTGTAACGATAAACAAATACTAGGAATTATAAATAATTGTGCAGACACCATTTCCAGCCATGCACGACAAAAACAGCGTGTATCCGTGGCACCCTGATATTCACTTGTGGCTTACATATCAAAACAGTGAGCAAACATATGTCCGAATCGAGCGCATTACCGCAGTCACTTCTCTTTTAGCATATAAATGAAATACTTGTGCACTTGTGTGAGTAAGTATTTTATAAGAAATTATTTTTGTAATTGTTACCTCTCATCATTATATAATTAATATATTTTTTATGTATTTGGCGTCTAGCTTCATAGCTGATCGCAAGTTGATGTGCATTGAATTGTAATTTTGAAATCGGGAGATTTCTGCGTTAGGAAGTTATCCAGTGTACTTGCAATTATTTACATCCAGCAAGTCGGTAGTCGATATAATTTTGTGTAAGTGTTAAGTCTCAGGAGTGAGTATTACGAAAATTATATATTAACTATTATTATGTATTATTAATTAATTATATTATATATAATTATTATATTATTTATTATTATATTTAATATATTATATTATTATTAATTATTATATATTAATAATCTATTATTTAATTATTAATTATTATTATTATTTATATTATTATATTATAATTATTTATATATATTATTATATATTTATTATCATATATTAATACTAAATATCAATTATATATATATATAATATCATAATGTAATATCTATTAATATTATTATTATTTATATTTGATTAATTATTTATATTATTATATATTTAATTAATATTACTCATGTCATTGTCAACTACTTTGAAAAATAACTTAAATATATTATTATTATTATTAATCTCATTATTTAATATTTATAATTATTTATATATTAGAAACTCTTAAAAGTGATACTATTTCAAAATTGTATTAATAATTTAAATAATTTTAAATGGCTGCTTTATAATAAAAATAAAGTATAATATAATAATTTTATTGCTATTATTACAATAATTATATTTATTATATTTCATTACCTAAAATTAAAACTGAAATATGTGTGAATATTTGTTTAATCTATAATGTTTTTTAGTACTGCTGTAGCTCACTGAGTACATTCATTAATTGTCTTTACTTATATAGATATATGTTAAAGCTTAGTCAGAATATATATCTATATAGATGTTATCAGGTAATTGAAGTCAATTATTTGTTACTATTACGTCATATAGTAGTGTAATTTATAGCGTAGATATAGTTATAAAAATCTAACTTATATTACTTCTGCAGTGAGTTTATATGAGTAGAATGGCAGTGTTATTTATGTGAAGTTACTTAGCCACTTATATATAAGTACTTCATATATAATATATTAATATATATATATATAATATATATATTATTATATAGATTCTCAAACTAGATATTATAATTATTAAATTTATTATTTAAAATTTAATATAAAATAAAATTTTTTACGCATCTATATATTATATAATTATTATAATAATATATTATATAATATAATTATATTTTATATAATATATATATATATATATTAAATATATCTTATATATTATATATATAATAAAATAAAAGATTGGAAGTTTCTCAGGAATAGCTAGTCAGTCAATGAAAATAGTGAGTGTTAATAATTAGTATAAATATTAATATTGATATTATTAATATTATTGTCCAATCAGAGTATATATATATATAATAAGTTTAATATAAGTATAGCATATAACACTAGGTCCTTTCTTTTGGCTATGTATATTTTATATATATCATCTATAATAGTAGTAACCCTACTAATTGTTATAGAATCTTATGCGTATTACCTTAGATAGAGCATAATAATATCCTATTTAGGAGTAATCTTACTATAGTAGATATATAATGGTAAAATACTAGATGTTTTTAGTAAGTACTATCATTATGCAATAAAGATAATTGCTAGGTCTAATACATTGAAAGTAGTACGAAATAAACCCTAATCCTGGTGATATATATATATAAGTAGCTAACCTATGTAAGGTACTTAGTGTCAATCCCGGTATAAACAATTGTACTTAGAGAATAAAAGGATGTTATAGACCTAATCAGACAGTGGGCTCGAAATAGCCTCCATTTCAGTGGAGATTAGTTTAATATTAAGATATTATAATTAATATATTAATATATATATATAAATATATAATAATATATTATATATATTATATAATAATAAATTAAATATATATTAATAATATCAATATATATTATATAATATATATAATATATATATATTATTTAATTAATATATATATATAAATTAATTATATATAATATATTATATATATATTATTATAATATTATATTATTAATATAATATATATTATATATATTAATTATATATTATAATATGTAGTGTTAACCAGTGAGTATTTCTGACGTAAGTATGGTATACCAACATTTATTTTTAGTACACTATCCACCAATCTCTTTCCCCAGCCTCAACCCATTTTGAAAAAAAAAGTAATGTTAGATATTTATATAAGATCTTGATAATTAATTAATTCTCATAATTATGTTTTAATATAAATCATAAAGCTATAACTATTGAGGCCCTTTAAAGGAGAGTTTATAGCTTACTCATCCTTTATCATATTAACTATGTAAAATGTAAGATTACTTCTCTATCTCATTGACTATGATAAAAGATGCTTACTATACCTCAGCTATTAACGAACTTATATTGTGATAAAGGGTTATAGTTACATGCTATAGATATTATCTATCTACTACCTACGAGTTTACTTGAGTGAGCAAAGATGAGAAAAAATTTTACAATTTATCCACGCCAATTCAACCAATTGAATTCTCTATCCGATTTTCAAGTAGATTTTCGACTTATTATAATCTATATTCAGTATTCTCAATAATGAATCATCAAGTGCGAGTGTGCAGATTTTCCTTATAATGAACTATATATACTGAACTAATGATACTATACTATTACATTATCGCTAGTCATAGAAGCCAATATAAGTACTGTATCTATATTAGATTCTGACCTAAATGATTTCTATATGACTATAAACAGTAATAGTTAATAATAGTATCATATATATATGTGAGTAGTCTGTTTCATGCTAATATAAAGTTCTTTTATCTATTATTTTGATATAATTTTGTAACTTCAGAGAGCGATAGAAAGAGATTACATATGGCATTCACGCGCAGATCCCGATATCTCGATATTCACCATTATCAGCTATCACTACTAACATTATAAACAATCCTCGCTATCTGTGAACCCTTCTCGGTCATCCAATCCACTGCCTATTTTAGAGATCTCGACAAGATAACTCTCTAGTCTATTCTGTGCATCTAGGATCCATATTCACACAGTAACAGTCAAATTTAGACCATCCGGTATTTCCCAAGTCACTATGAGACGTATATTTATTTCGCAGATTTTGAAATCTATTATCTATTACTCCAGAGCATGAGTGTCTTATTATCCAACCTAATTTGAAAATAGTATCCTTACTTTTAAATAGCAGTACTAATTCTAAGCACAGTGACTTATATATTCATATTCGTATTTAGCATCACTAGTAAGGAATCTTCGTTATACTGACCTAAATACTAAGTGAAATTTTTAGTATAATATTAATTATATCTTAGTTATATACTCACTCTTAAAAAGGTTTAAGAAAGATTATAGGATTAATTACACATATACTCTCTAAAAATAAATAGTATTATAACATCATAACTCATGTAATCAAGCCCTTTCACCTTAGATTGAGTGATATTATGACGAAAAGCATGTAATGGAGGCGAGTACAGCTTTTTATTTATTTCTTACCTCTCATCCTAATACTCCTGCCACGGCGAATTGCGGGATTGTCTGGATGCGGTATAGCGCCAAGCTCTAATCAAGATTCCAAAACTTTATTGTCTGAAGACATCAGTTTTGAGCCTACACAGAAGAAATGCTTTTGCCATAGGAAACATTATAAGTTACAATATAAAATCATTAATGAATACTATCCCGGCTTATATTACCTAGCTCAATAAAAAATTTCTACTTGTCAGGTAATGCGAAAAGCAATATATGCGTGATGATATATGCGGATAGAGAAACATTTTAATGACGTGAATTAACAGCGAGTATCTCTACATCTATCTAGTTCATTAACATATAGTGATAAATATTATTACCGGTATATATATTAGTATATTAATATGACATTATTTATTAGAGAATATAGATTCAATTGTAGTAAAATGATGTGTATAGTTTTATATCGTGTTGATTCTAGCTGCTGCAGAAAAACACAGCTTAGCAAGCACACTTTTTGCAGCCACAACAAATCATTGCTCTGTTCACACAAGACCAACCTCTCCTATATTTTATATAAGATTATTTTATTAAATCGTGTCTTTAAATTAATTAATAGCACTCAAATAGTCTTGAGTGGAGTTTTCAAGAGAACAATTATGCGATATCATGTGATAAACCCTAATTCTGGTGACTGAGTGTCGTGGATTACTCTCTCGGTTTTCCGTGAGAGATGAAGATCTGCACCACTGAAGAGATCCGCTGAACTCGGATACAGTTTGCTCTATAGAAATCGCGTTGTAAAAATAGCTGCAAAGTTGACTTGCTTTGCACAAGAGGTGGAAAACTCTTTACAGATATCATTTCACAGACGCACGATGCGTTCTCTCAGTGGCTGATTTCAAGCTTTTTCTCTTTTCATATTCTTCGATCAGCGATATAGGTGTTCTTTTGACACCTCACTGAAGAACGATTCGAATAATTATTTGGTGCTTTAAAGGCTCGAAAAAGAACAGTCTCTCGAGTGAGGTTCAGGCAAGTCAGTGGAGTCGAGCTAGAGAGAGAGTGTATTTCGAAACCTCAGAAATAAGGATATTGTGTGATGAGTCGTTGTGTAGTAGGTCGTTGTTGAAGTCATGTTTGTATGTTCCTGGGAAATATTATCAAGACTTTTATTTTTACTGACTGCGCAGCATGTCTCCACACATAGGCATCCTAAATTAATTTGTAACCCACTGAAAACCAACGTGCGGTTCAAGAAATTGTGTTCTTTTTGATCGTTATCAAATCGGAACTAGTGTTTTTAGAAAAGATTTGCTATACAGGTACTATGCTATCTATCGTAATATGTCAGAGTAAAATTTGAAAAGTTAACTACTCACAAATTCTCATTTACGTTACAGCTGATTTTCTATAGAGTGTCTATAATTAGCACTAATCATTCTCCTCTCACTATAAGTTACACCCTTGCTTTATGAAACGTCAATGTATATTGTCACTCCAATGTTTTTTAAATCAAATAAATTTTAACCCAAACATAGTTGTACCTAAATTATTATGATCAGACTATACGCTCTATTACTTAAAAACAATCTATAGTAAGTGATGTTGACGTTTTAAAAATATCCTTCATCTTAACCACTCAGATCTTTACAAATTTATATTAGCATTTCTTATGTTTGCTAGATAAATGCATGACAATTCAATATATATATCATATATATATATATAAATATATTTATAGATATATATATATATATATAATATATTATATATATATATATATTATATACATTATTATATATATATATATAATATATATATATATATATATATTATAATATTTATAATATATATATATAACTATATAATATATAATATATATATTATATATTATTATATATATAATAATATATATTATATATATTATAATATATAATATATATAATATATATATATATACTATATATATATATATATATATATATATATATATTATACTATATATATATATATATTATATATATTAATATTATGATAATATATATATATATAATATATATAATATATATATATATAATATATATTATTATGTATATATATATGTATATATATATATATATAATATAGATACGTAATATATATATAATATATATATATAAATATACATATATATATATATATATATATATAAATATATATATAATATGTAATATATACTGAGAAGAATATAGTCACTATTGAGTAGCGTAATTTCTGATACCGTAGTATATATACATAGACCGTAGATATATATATAATATGACTACGTATAGTAAGAAGATCAGTTATATATATATAAATATATATATATATAATATATTGGCCGTATGTAGGAGGAATATATAATATAATATAAATAATTAGTATAAATTGATATAAATATATATATATTATATATGATAATATATATATTATAATAATATATATATATATATATATATATATAAGATAATAATATTATATATATATTTATTATATATCTCAGTATGATATATCATATAGATATATAGTAGGTCATATATATTATATATATTTACTTAGTGATAATATATATATATATAGATATATCATACTTGATATATATATATATAATTAGAAATATAATAATATTATATTATATATATATATCCTCACAATTTTTATATATAAAATATTATATTCATAATTATTATTATACTACTTCTATATATTATATTATATATATATATATATATATATATATATTATATATATATATAATATTAATAGTTATATATATACTACTTACCATCTTTACATACCGTGCTACCAGGTAAATGCTTCATAATTATGATGCACTGTCAGTAACGTGATCCAAACCTCTTACTGTGCACACTTCACCCTTTACTTTAATCTTTCACAATGACCCGAGTCTTTCGAATCAAGTTATCTGAATCAAGATGGTCAATTGTTATAGTCTTCTCAGCGAATCTTCTACGGAAGTCTCCTTCCATTATTCTGCCGGTTATAGGTCTTATTTTCCTTTGGATACATATGCCTCCTTTCCACGCTGAGTCTCCCAGTTCCCAAACCTCTCCTCCTGGCCAACTACTGCATACCGCTTTCCATTCATTTACATAAAAATGTTTACCTACACCTAAAACCTTTAATGATTTGCCAACATATTACTTAACTTTTTATATAATTAAATTAGATACTTACTTCACATATTATAACCTTTACTCTAATTCTTTTACGTAATTTATACTCTAACTATTTGTGTCATCTCACTGAGTCTGTTTCTCAGTGACCCTCATGCTTCAGATACATTCAGTTTCAGCAGTCTGCACTCTGCTCTCCTCTCTTGTTGTCTTACTCCATGAGGTTACTCCAGGAACTGTTGTCCGCACAAGTTACGAACCCAGTATTAAAAATGTTCTCTCGAAAATTATCCTCTTCACCTCCACTCCAATCTCATTATCCCTGATGATAGAATACAAAGCTCATACTGTTCGTCCCGTACTTATCAAGTCTGCCTCGCAATCTCCAAGGCACTCACCTCCTCTCTACCTAAACATTCCCCCAGATACATGTATTTCTCTACGTTTTAATCCACCACATCATCACCTCCACCACCCAACTCATTCTCCTCCTCGTCTACTAACTATCATTAAATTTCTGTTTTATTTATTAGAGTTCTAATGCACAGGCCCGCTTCGCTCAGGCTTACTATCAAAAAGCCATACAACCACCCTCATCAGTTATTCTTACGTCTTCATCTCAAGATTATATACCTCACAACTCACAAGAATCATCTCACATCTTCCATTCCAATGGTCCTTCACCACCTCCTCCTTTCTCTTGCCATTATATATATATATTTTTATATATATATTAATATATAATATTATATTAAGTATATATATATATATAATATATATTTATATATATTATATTATATATAATATTAATATTATTAATTTATATAATATATATAAATGGTAGTTGCACAAAACACGTTAGTCTCATAATTCATAAATGTAATACTATCCGCTATCCAACAAAAAATATAATGTTCGAATGTAGAGGTTTGCACAGGTACTTAGCGGAATGCGGGATAGTGATAAATAAATGTGTGTAATCGGATCTGTTAATCCCGTCAAACACTCTAAATATTATATATTAATTATTATAAAATTATATATTATAATAAATATATATAATATATATTATTATCTAATATATATATTATTAATATATATACATAAATATATTATATAATATTATAGTATTATATATATATATATATTTATAATATATTTATTATATATTAATTAATTATATATATATTATTAATAAATTATATATAATATAATATTATATTAAATCATTAATTAATATATCATTAATAAAGTAAGTATATCAGTATAGTTAATTATTGGAACCCTCTAGAAAATAAAATTACTCTCATAGCACCCCATACTAAAACCCATAAAAATATACTACTCATACCCATATATATATAAACCACATAGAGAAGAGGGTAAACACAATTAAAGCAACCCATGCCTTTAGTAACCTCCGATTAAACAAATAATGAATATTTAATTTTAAAAGATCCAATCTTCATTTGCATTTCCATCTTAACTCCCACTTAAGAAACCTCATCAATTATGTACTTATAGATAAGCTTATGTTTATAATTATCTCCTTAATACATAAACTATCTCTCTTTCTCAGGTTATTTTTGATATTGACAAAACTACCAACTTTAGTTTTTTATTTTGGAAGTCCACTGTCTCACACAATAGAAAATGCTTAACTCTCGTTTTTCTTCCTGCCAACATCTTTCGCACATACCCCTTATTGAAAGGTTCTAGAAACGCAATTACTATTTTTAAGTTGAGATTGGTGCTCTTTGTTCGTTTAGTCTCCTTTTTTCTGCACTTCGCATTCTATTTAGTTTAAACATAATTTTTCAATATACAGTCTCTTTTGTTCCTGATTACGGAGGGACCCACACACATCGTATTGTTGACGAAAAGCGTGCAGCATATCTCCATTTTAATTTAGTTTGTGTTTTTTAAATTGTTACCCCTTCTAATTAAGGATCATTAATAGTGTGGTTTTTGTGTAAATTAATTACTCACTACACTTTCGGAGCGTTCGGAGTGTTTTGCAATAATTTATTCCTTAAAAGAATAAAAAGAATTGTAAAACTCCTAGTTTAAATTATATTTTATATTAGATAGATACACTCTATATATATTATATTTTATATTATTATATTATTAAGATGACTGACTACTCTTATTAATAATATATTATATATATTTATATATAATATATATATGATATGTATATAAACCCGTAATAATAATTATTATTATATATATGAGATTAGGACCCTAAGGATTTTTAGATTTACAGATTTAGGCAGGATTCTGAGAAGAACTATAACGCACACTATGATATAATGAATAATTTGATTTTTTTTTCTCTCACCTTAATACAAAAAGACACTGTCAAAAGTTGACTTCCTCTTGGCTCTTGAAAATTCATTTTATTGAATTTCAAAGTTTATTCTCTCTTGTGATTGTTATTATTTGCAAAGGAGAAATTTTTTTTCTTTTGTCTTCCCCCAAAAATAATATAAATAAATTTCGTTGGCTACTCTCTCACTCTGTCTCTGTCTCTCTCTCCTCTCTACCTCTCTCTCTCTCCTCTACATATCTCTTCTTTCTCTCTTCTTTTCTCTCTCTCTTCTTGCTCTCTCTCGTCTCTCTCATTCTCTACTCCCCTCTTCATATTCTTCCTCTCTCTTCGCTGTCGTTCTCGTGCTCTCTCTCGGCATCATCCCCTCCAATTCTTTTTTCCTCTCTCTCTCGTTGCCTACACCCTCTCTCCTCCTTCGTTATCTTCTGCTTTCCGTCTCTCGCAACTCCCTCTCCGTAACATGCTGCGTTGTCGCGCCTCATCTACTACCTCTCTCTCTCTCTCTCTCTCTCTCTTCATCTCGGTTCTGCGTCTGCTCTCGCTCTATCATGCTCCATCTCTCTCGTCTCTCTCCTCTCGTCTGACCTAGTATATATATTTGCTACTATATATATACATATACTCCTATATACATTATATTTACATATATATATTATATATACATACTCACTTAATTATTTTTTATATTATACGTATATATATACTATAGGCCTATATATATATTTGTGGTATATATAATATATATATATAATTAAATATATATATATACTATATATATATATATTATATCTATGTATTTTATATCAGTATATATATATACTGGTTTAAACAATCCGTAGTAAAATTTGCCAAAATCTTGTGTGTACTCCTATACTCTATATAATATACTAATTATATATGATATACTATATATATATATATATACTATATATATATATATATATATAAAATATATATATATAATATATCATCATCAGTTAGTTAAATATATTTGTATATATAATCTTCTTAATATATTATATATTAGCAGGTATATAGCGGCTTATTATATACTCAATACACTATATTATTTATTTATTGATATATATATATATTGTCTATCCATATATATCTATACTATATATACTTATTGAGTATATATACTATATATACTATATTATAATATATTTATTATTAGGTCCATTGTAATACGTACTTATATGCCATAATATATATAAAATATCATATATATATAATAATATTATATAGTATTATAGTTATAATAGCGATACTATATAGTCTATTTATTATTCGCGTACCTACATATACTAGCCAATATATATATATATATTAGTATTATTCATTATATAGGTATACCTAATAGTCTACTATATATAGTAATAATAAATATATATATATATATATTAGTATTACCTACTACCATATATCTACTAATACCGTAATCTATTTTAATCTTATCAATTTATTTTTACTCTCAAAAGTATTATTATGTTTACTTTATATATACTCATATCATATACTATATATAACTATATTAATATTAATATATATATAATATTTAAGTATCAGTATTGTGCTATGCAAACTTTGTTTATTGGGAATATCCGTTCATTTTTACTCACAATTTGTTGCTATATATTTACCAGCCTGTTAGTTAAATCTTTTATTTCCTTTATATCGTTCTCTTATAGACGGTTCGGTTTAAGGTCAAGAGCCTACAAAGCACTGAATCAAGGTAAAATGGGAAAAACAACAGTTGAGACGACACCACGAAACCTGATATAGTATTATGGCCATAACAAACATACATCTAATATATCACTGATATTTAACATACTATATACTATAACATACTATAACGATATACAATCTACATATATACAATCATACTACACTAACTATATAAACAGACATACTATACAATTACTATTAATACATAATACTATAATTATATATTTACACTAACATTTACACTATATATTTATATATTAGTTATATACAATGGTAATTTATAAGTATACTTATACATACCCTATATTAATTATATATATACTATATATATATGTACATTTATACATATATTATATATATACACTATATATTATATTTATACATATATATATTTAATACATAATAATACTACTATATATATATATATGTGACGATGGTACCTATAATATACGTCTATTCTGTACTTTCCCTATATATATATAATATAGATATTATAACTACTTATATATAATATATATAAGTTCTATAAATATTTATTTATTATATATATATGGTATATATATATATATATATTTATAGATCTATATATATACCTAACTTTATTACTCATTATAAATAATGAATTAATATTAATATTTATTCCTACTATTCTAAACCCCTACTTGTTCAACCTATTTCTAGAATATCAAAAACACCGTTTTTACCAATATATATTTTACCTCAAAAAATCCCTATAAATATCTTTATTAACCTTATGGTAATTGACAATAATGCATAGGAACGACACTTGACCCGTATATTAATGCCTCCTGATGGAGTAGCCTTTCAACCCGAGGTTCCTTAATCGATGTCCAAATAGGTCCAACTCGTCGTAGTAGGTGTTTCCGTAAAACCCACCAGTTGTTCTCAGCTTGTTGTTGACACCCAACCTTAAAAGGTTAAATGTCCTTTTTTTGATGTTTTCACCTTAGCTATTGGGATAGCCTTCTGGTTAGAGCACTGAGCTATTTCCTCAAACAGCGTTTGTTGCTCGTTGTTGATTCTTTTAAGTCCTTGAACAAGTCCAAAAATCAGCACTTCATAGGAGGGCCCAAACAGCGTACTACCTGATTTCCTGATACTGATCCAATATGTGTATCGGACCCTGCCTCCGTTACAATTTTAAGTCTTTTCCTCTGAATTTCTTTAGGTCTCAGATCAAGTCCGTAAATGGCTCCTGAGCAAGTCTAGGCCTCACACCGAGTCTAGGACTCAGGCCGAGTCCAGGCCTCACGCCGAATTTATTCTTAACCATAATCGTGATACAATAAAAGAATCATAATAATATAATAATAATAATAATAATAATAATAATAATAATAATACACAACAATAACAATAATACTGATAATAATAATAATAATAATAATAATAAATAATAATAATAATAATAATCAATAATAAATAATAATATTTTAATAATACTCATATTTAAAAATATCAACACTAATAAATACCATTCATTAAATAATGATTAAATAATAATAAAAATATCCACACTAATTAATAGAAAGCAATTGATAATAATGATATACTTATAATGATGTAAACTTTAATAGAATGATATTATCAATATATTAATAGAAAATAACACTAATTAATCATCTAATAATAATATTGAGATTAATTTGAAATAATAATAATAATAATAATAATAATAATAATAATAATAATAATAATAATAATAATAATAATAATAATAATAATAATAATAATAATAATAATAATAATAATAATAATAATAATAATAATAATAAAATAGATAATAATAATAATTATAAAATAACATAAAATATAATGTACTTAATATATTAATGAACAAAATTAATAATAAGAATTATAATAAACACAAAATATCAAGATAATAAAAATAAAAAGAATATTAAATATAATAATAGATAATAATAATAATAATAATAATAATAATAATAATACCAATTACATACCGGGATTCCCCCAAGCTTGCTACTACAAAATAATATTTATAACTCGCGAGATAACATAATAAAACCTAGTACGCAATACAGCTATTCCAATAATATTTATAATTCGCGAAATAATACAATAAAACCTAGTATACCAATAACCCCTAAATATCGATAACGGAAAATAATAATAATAATAATAATAATAATAATAAATAATAATAAATAATAATAATTAATCAATTAATCCATAACTAATAATACTAAATAAGAATAAATAATAATATAAAAAATAAAATACAACATTAAATCGAATAATAATAAAATATTATAATAATAAATAATAAAGAGCAATAATATTTATAATATTAATATAATGATAATAATAAATGAATTAAATAATAATTCAATAATAATATATAGTAGTATAGATAAATAATAATAATGAAAATAATAAATAATCAATACTAATAAAATAATAAGAAAGATTAATAATAATTAATAATAATATTACACTTAATAATAATCAAATAATAATATATATAAATAATTAATAATAATAATAATTTAATATAATAATAATAATAGTAATAGAAATAATAATAATGAATATGATAATGAATAATAAATGATAAAAATAATAATAATACATAAAAATAATAATATATAAGTAATAATAATAAATAATAATAATTGATAAAAATAAGAATACTAAAAATTTTAATATAATAACAAATTTTTTTATTTTCTTGTATTAATAGTAATTATTGTAATATTTTTAAATGTGTAATATTAATATTATTATTATATTAATATTAAAGAAATGTTAACGTTAATTATTCATATTAATTTAACATTAAATTAATATCAATGGAATATTCATCTTTAATATTAACATTAAATTAGTTTAGTGTGAATATTAATATTAATAAATATTAATATTAAATATTAATATTTAATTATATATTATATTAATATTAATATTATTATTAATATTAAATTATTATTAATATTAATATTAATATAAATTTAAATATTAATTTAATATCAATATTAATATTAATATTAATAAGTTATTTTAGATTAAAGATAATGTTAATAATAATAATAATAATATAATAATAATACAAATAATATAAATAATAATAATAATAAGTAATGAATAATATAATAATAATAATATTAATAATAATTAATAATAATAATTAATAATAATAATAAAATATAATAATAATAAAAATAATAATAATAATAATAATAATAATAATAATAATAATAATAATAATAATAATAATAATAATAATAATAATAATAATAATAATAATAATAATAATAATAATAATAATAATAATATTAAAATTTCAACCTTTTCCTTAACGCGCTATAGTTTAAACTTTTCCGTACATTTTTCGTACCCAAATCATATTTCCCTTCAGCCTATATTTAGGAATATTTACACATCATAATAAACGTATTGCTTATTTTACAAAAAATCCTTTGTATTAATTTTTTTAGATTCACATAAAATCCCAAATATATTTCCTAATTTTATCCCTTCAAATACATACCCACATATATATAACAAATTTTAAATATCTAATTTCGACCTCCTTCCGATTCTTAGATACACTTTTAATATTTTAGATACACTCCTAAATTTATATTCCCAACTTTTTTAATATTTTAGGTGCATTTAAATTGCTAAACAATTTTAACCTTATGTGTCGAATTCCTAAATATCGTTTAATGCTTTTATATACATTTATATTCAAACCCCATGCCTCCAAATCCCAAAATACATTCCCACTTTTCTAAATACCTTTCTTAAACTATTATTCTTAAATTTACACCCTATACATTTAATCCCAAAAAAAATTTAAACTAAAAAAAAACACCAAACTTTATATGTAACCTAATTTGCCTCTATTCTTTTAAACATTTGTCAAATCATTTTAATTCTCATAATAATTACCAAATATTTTGGCTTATTGCCGAACACGATTTCCAAAAAACAGCACTTTTTTTACAACCTATATTTTACCAGTTATTTTTTACAAATCAAAAATGCTTACCCAAATCCGGGGAATTCTTCAAAGATTTAATCCTACAATTGCCTAAGTCAAACAAAGATCTTAACTTCCCTACGTATGTCGTATTTTCACAATTATTCCAAACTTCAATTTCAAACTGTTTCCAAAAACTTTTGACAACTTCCACTTTTTCTTAAGCAGATGATATACCTCTTGACTGAAAAAGAGCTTACCTAATATCTTGCTTTTTGGTTGGGACGCTTCATTACATTACTCCCCCTTCAAAGATTAAGAACCCAATCTTGAAAGAACGCAACCTGAAACAAAAAACCAAATCAAACTTACCTAATTACCACTAGAAGCTCTTCTTTCTTCTGATCTTCTTTTATACTCCAACACTCTTTTCTGCACATTTGGTAGTTCTGGAGCCGACCCTCTTGAACTTGTCATATTAGGTAAATATCCACTTGCCAATCCTTGTGGGTTTCTTCCTTGTCTTCCTGGTTTGTTTTCCGTCATCCTCAGTTCTAGATCTTCACCCACTTCCTGTAATTCTTCACGAAGAGACTTAGGTGTATAATAAGTAATATTTAAATTATCTCCAACAATACCACTTACCTTTGCTTCCTCAGTCGGTTCTGACGTTTTCTCCCTTAAGGCCTCTTCATCTTCTTCATTACTCACACTGGTAACCTCTATTCCTATTGTGTAGCTATCTGGGAATCTTATTGATTTCCCAAACCTCCGTAAATCAAATTCATCGTCTGAATCATCGAACGACTGTGCAGAATCCATACAGTCCAGTAACTCGTTTGTATCCACAGGTGATGACGTTATGTTCCTTTCTGTTTGTGTTGCCTGATCCTTCTTTTCTGAATCTGTCTGTACTGCAGCATCCTTCTTATGTATGGACTTAGTCAGTAAAGGAATGCCTGGAGGAGAGAAATGTGAGTTTGGCAGAGGCGAGAAGAAAGGGGCATAATAGGAGTGAATGGTTGGGTTTTGTGAGGGGGTATAGTTGTGGCCCACCAAGGCCAAGGGATAAACCCTACATTGACGAAATTCCCTAGTAAGGGTTCGTCGCGGTTCCGTGAAGGTCTAGGGTAGATTTTCTGACTGCAACGAGTTCTCACTAAAAGGTATAAAGGGGGCGGTAAGGCTGGACTTTCTTTTCGACTTACGTCATGTTCTTATACTACTTTTCCGTTTCCGGTGAATGTTATGCACCTTATCTCTAGTCTTGTGAAAAATGGTTGGTGATTATATATATATATATATATATATATATATATATATATATATATATATATATATATATATATATATATATATATATATATAAATATATAAAATATATATATATATATATATATTTTTATAAAAAAGTAATTTTATATATATATATATATATATATATATATATATATATATATATATATATATATATATATATATATATATATATATATATATATAAACTTAACTTATTATACATATATATGTATATATATATATGTAATATATTATATATATATCTTATATATATATATATATATATATATATATATATATATATATATATTATATATATATATATATATATATATATATATATATATATATATATATATATATATATATATATATACATATATATATATATATATATAAAACAACGATTATAACAAAATAGCAATATGTATATATAAACTCATATTTTATATATATATATATATATATATATATATATATCAATATATAAATATCTAAAGAAAGGAAAATATAGAATAATAATAAAAACGAATACATATATATATATATATATATATATATATATATATATATATATATATATATATATATATATATATATATATATATATATATATATATATATATATATATATATATATATATATATATATATAATATAATATATAAAAAATATATTTTTATATATAATATATATATATATATATAAGGTGGCTTGTGCAAATAAATGTTAGTTGATGTAAAGGAACTAAGTCTTGAGTGCGCTAGAGTCTTACATAAGGGTATGTTGTTGCCTGTGTTAATGTATCGTAGTGAGACTATGTTCTGGAATAAGAGGTATAGATCTAAAGTACAATGTGTTCAGATGGACAATCTTAGGGGTGCGATAGGTGTGAAAAGACTTAATAAAATAAGGAATGAACTTATTAGAGAGTTATGTGGTGTAAAGAAAGGTGTAAATGAGAGAATGAATGAAAGTACGTTGAGATGGTGTGGTCATGTGAGAAGGATGGGTGATAGTCGGTTGGTTAAGCAGATGTATAGTGGTGGGTGTGCTGGGAATCGACCGGCTGGGAGACCGAAGAAAAAGTGGATTGAGTCAGTAAAGGAATGCCTAGAGGAGAGAAATGTGAGTTTGGCTGAGGCGAGAAGAAAGGGGCATAATAGGAGTGAATGGCGGGGTTTTGTGAGGGGGTATGATTGTGTCCCACCTGGGCCAAGGGATGAACCCTATATTGACTAGATTCTCTAGTGAGGGTCCGTCGCGGTTCCGTGAAGGTCTAGGGTAGATTTTCAGACTCCAACGAGTTCTCACTAAAAGGTGTAAAGGGGGCGGTAAGGCTGGACTTTCTTTTCGACTTGCGTCATATTCTTATACTAGTTTTCCGTTTCCGGTGAATGTTATGCACCTTACCCCTGGTCTTGTGAAAAAAGGTTGTGATTATATATATATATATATATATATATATATATATATATATAATATATATATATATATATATATATATATATATATATATATATATATATATATATATATATATATATTACAGTTGTCACCGCCGCTCACGGGCAGAGCTTTATTCAAGGAGGGGGTGTTGAGCGCCTCAAAAAATCATCTAACACAAATTATGCAGATGATCACATATGCAGGCTTAAAAGTGAGGGAGATTAAATTAAGTAGGAAACACAGAAGATGGAAGAGAATTCCACATAACAGAGGTGGGAGGAAAGAAGGAAGCACCGCAGCGAACTAGCCTGGAGTTACTAATATCAGCACAAAACTCATGTGCCGATACGGCACCCCTTGTGCTACGAGGGTGTCGTAAAGTTGGTGGCACTCGAGTGGAAAGTTTCCTCGAGCACTTACAGTTACGGTATCTATGGAAAAGAGGTAAAGCACCAACATCGCGCCGCAAAGATAGAGGGTCAAGTGTACTAGAATGTACATGACAGTTTATAAGCCTTTTGGCCTTTGACTCGACCCTATCCAAAAGCCGGGTGAAACCAGATCCCCCCCCCAGATATGAGAACAGTACTCCATACATGGGCGGGTGAAACCCTTGTATAGCTGGGTAACTGAAGAGGAAAAAAGTCTTAGTCTAAACAGAACTCCCAGTTTCTTTGAGGCCGCCCTAGCAACAGTTGTGATGTGATGTTTCCAAGACATTTTTTTTATGTTAATGCCAAGGATGTTTATATTGTCAACAGGAGGGACGAGAGAACCGTCGAAAGAGATAGGAAAGTTAGTGGGTGTCTTAGAGAGCGAGATTTGTAGAACTTGGGTTTTTAAAGAAATAAATTTCACAAGGTTGAGAAGACCCCACCCGGAAATTTTATCAAATCAGCGAAAATATAGAAATTTGGAAGAATTAAGACGAGGAGGCAATTCACGGAAGTAAAGAAGAACCGCAGAATTAAGAAATGGGTTGAAGAATGAGGGTCGAGTCATCGGCATATGAGTGGATAGAGTTAGATGTGCAGGTGAGAAGATCTTTAATAAAAAGCAGGAATAAAGTAAGAGATAAGACAGAACCATGAGGAACACTACTATTGACAGAAAAAGAAGAAGTCGCCTCATCAACAACAGCCAATATTGAGCGATTTGAAAGAAAGCGACATAAGTAAGCAAGAGAGGAGAAGCCAGGAGAGGAGCTTGAGGAGCAGTGACGCGTGCCATACCCGGTCAAATGCTTTGGATATGTCAAGCGCCACCATGCCAGTCTCCCCGTAGTTCCTAAGGGCGGAAAACCATAAATCTGTTAAATAGGAAAGTATATTGCCAGCAGACATCGAGCGCCGAAAGCCGTACTGGCGATCGTAAAGAAGGGAATGAGATTCCAGATGGTCTAAAAAGTGAGAGTTGAGAAGGGTTTCAAAGATCTTAAATAGAATACAAGTTAGAATTATCAGAGAAGCTTCCTTTTTCCGAACAGGTTGGACATATGCGCGCTTCCAACACTGAGAGAAAGTGCTAGAATTGAGGCATAGAGAATATAGTTGAGGAACAACGAGGGGCGGGTCGGGACGAAGCACTCAGGGAGAATGCCACATCGGGCTACCACCTTCTAACGTTCGCAGGTTTCAGGGGCCCATGCGCGATCAAATACTAACCACAGGCAAAGGCACAGGACACCTGAGAGGAGAAGGAGGAGGAGGAAGGCCAGAATCGTCCAGGGTTGAGTTAGAAAATGGAGGCCAAAAGAAGATTGGCTTTCGGTTGAATATTAGCAAGCAGGACCATCAGGCGAATAAGGAAGTGGAAAGATGATTTACAGAAGTTGTTAAGAGATGTTTTTGGCTAGAGGCCAGAAAGGTTTGTCAGTAGGAGAATCAAGGGGGTCAACGCACTTTCGTTTAATAAAAGTCCGCTTTGCTCATCGAAGAGTACTCCTGCAACGATTCCAGCTGAGATGAAATTAGCGAAGTGATAGGTGAACGAGAATTTTTCTACACCTGATACGCCCTGTCTGTAGCCTGAATGGTCGGAGAACAAAGACGATCGAACCACGGATTTTGAGAAGAAAAAGATTTAGCCGAAGAAGAAATGAACCTGCTCATCCCATCAACGATTACATCTCCCACTTTATCGGCAGAAGCTGAAGTGTCTTCAGAGTCAAAGCAGTCACTCCAATTATAGTTAGCGTAAAAGCAATGCCCCCAGCCAGGCGCGATCAAAGTGAAAATATAGGACAGGATAGGAGCTGTTGGAGAAGAGAAAGTATTAAAGTAAGAGATATAAGGTTGTGGTCAGATTTACCGATAGGAACGAAGGTGGTGTAATTATAGAGAGAAGGACTAGTGGTGGAACATAGGACATGTTTGTTCAAGAAATGGTTTGGACGATTCGGAATGTGTGTAGGCTCTTTAATTAGTTGCTACAGATCGTTAAGAACACTGAATGATTTGGCTTCCTCCCCACCTAAATCAGTAATAGAGGACCCCAACCATTCAGTGTTGCGTACATTGAAATCTCCTAAACAGAGGACCTAAGTATTTGAATGAGAAGATATAACAGTCTCGTGAGAAATAGGAAGGTAATCAAAAATGGTGGGAAAATCTGCTCTGTTTGGAGAACAGTAGCAGAAACACAAAATTGTTGTAGTAGAAAGAAGAAATATTTTAATAGCCACAGGAACATATATATATATATATATATATATATATATATATATATATATATATATATATATATATATATATATATATATATATATATATATATATATATGTATATATATATATATATATAAATATATATATAAACACAAAATATATATATATATATATATATATATATATATATATATATATATATATATATATATATATATATATATATATATATATATATATATATATATATATATATAATAATATATTTATATATAAATATTTATATATATATAATATATATATATATATATATATATAATATATATAATATCTTTATATATATATATATATATATATATATATATATATATATATATATATATATATATATAAAAATATATATATATATATAATATATATATATATATATATAATAACATATATATATATATATATATATAACATATAATATATATAAAGATATATATAAACATACAAAAATATATATATATATATAAAAATATATATATATATATATATATATATATATATATATATATATATATATATATATATATATATATATATATATATAATAATATGTAATATATATATATATATATATATATATATATATATATATATTATATATATATATATATATATATATATATATATATATATATATATATATATATATATATATATATATGTATATATATATATATATATATATATATATATATATATATATATATATATATATATATATATATATATATATATATAATAACTATATATATATATATATATATATATATATATAATAATAATATTATAATATATATATATATATATATATGTATATATATATATATATGAAATATATGTATATATATATATATAATAATAACAATAATATATATAATATATATATATATAGCATAATATATGTATATATATATATATAACCAATAACCT
>JABUQX010104927.1:10000-32136 GCA_015478945.1 Trachelipus rathkii | reverse complement strand
CCGGAAATTGTTCTATCCAGTATCAGCGTGATGATTAGATCGCTTATCTTAAAGACATGAATTACACTTCTAATTATATTTTGTTTTTCTCACACAAAATGAAAACAGCTTAATGATGTTAGGGGGAAGATTTTACACACTCCAAGTATTTTCATTAGGTATAAAGATTATGATAATAACCAATTGAAAACTATTATTAAAAATGAGACGGAGAATTTTTTTTTTTTCCTTTCAACTAAGAGATGAGGAATAATATATATATATATAATATATTATATATATATATATATATATATAATATATATTATATTATATAATATATACGTAATATATATATATTATTATATTAAATATATATTAATATATATAATATAATATTACTATATATTATATATACTTATATATATAATATATATATCACTGCTATATATATATACCCTTATACTTATATATATACTATATATGTAACTATATATATGATATATATATTATAAATATATAGTTATATATATATAAATACCTACTAATATATACTATAATATATATTATATATATATATATAAAATTATAGTATAGGCTTATTACTATATATATTTTGATATATATTATATATATATTATATATATTATATATATTATATAATATATTATATATAATAATTTATTATATCTATTATATTATTATATAAATAATATATATTATATTATATATATATAAAATATATATAATACAACTGTATAATATATAATATAATATATTATTAATTTAGTATATATATAATATACTAATATATATTATATATATATTATATATATATATATATATAATTATATATATTATATATTATATATATATATATACAATATATATATTTATATATATATATATAACTATATATTATATATATAATATAATATATATATGATATATATATTATATATAATATTATATTATATAAATATGTTATATTATATAATATATATATATAATATATAATATATATATTTAAATATATATATTCTATATATATATAGTATATTATATATATATATATATATAAATAAAATCCATAAAATTATTATATATATTATATATATATATATATATATATATATTTACTTATTTATAAATATTTATATTATTATATTTATATATTATATTTATATATATATAATATAATATAATATATATATTATATTATATATACATATATATAATAATATATATATATGTGATTTAATATAATTATATTATATAGATATAATATCCATATATATACTATATAATTATAATTATTAAAATTATATATTATATATATAAATATAGTAATATATAAAATATAGTATATATTATATATTATAATTTATAGTTATTATATATATATATACTAGTATAATTACATATAATATATTTGGTTTTATCATATATATATCTATGCTTTCCGTTAACCAGACATTAGTCTCTTGACCTCAGATATAAACCGCTTTGATCAAGTATTACACGTTTCTCCACTGTTAAAGTCTGGAGCACACTCCATTATAAAATTTACAAATTATTTTTTGCCTATTCACACTTTCAAATTGATGTGTAATGGGAAAATGTTGCCATTAAATTTAGAATAGATCATGCAATTGTTTTTTCCCCAACTCTGGTTTATTTTTTTGATTAAACCTTGCCTTTACACACCGGATGATATATTATAATATATATATATATATAATATTATAATATATTATATATATATATATATATAATATATATAATATATTATTATAATATATTATATATTATATATATATATATATTATATATATATATATAAAGATAAAAATAAAGATTTATATTTTTAACTATATATAGTATATATATATAATATTAACTTTTCGATGTTATAATAATATTATATATATATATATATTATATATATAATATATAACTATATATATATATAATATTATATATATATTACGCACCCCTCATCAATACTCAGGCAACACGATAAAAAAAAGATGTTATTAGTCTCTCTTTGCACCTTTTTTTGATAACTACCTCTACTGAGATATTATTACAGGCTACATACTCTTTTTTTTTCACAAGTTCATACATTCTAAATAAGTATTTTTTTATTTTTTTTTTTTTTATAATATTATACCACCCCGTAATTCCTCAAATAAAATTTTAAACATAATTTTTTTTATTTTTTTTTTTTAAAATATATTACTAATAATTTTTTTTTTAATAAGATGAAAAACACATCCATGTGGTGTAGCCAGATTTCACCACGAAACATCTCAAAAAAGTATTCCCTTTTGAACTTCAGATATATTATATATATATATTATATATATATATATATATATATTATATAATTATATATATATATATATATTATATATATATATATAATATATAATAGATATATAGAGAGAAGAGGAAGAGAGCAGAGAGAGAGAGAGATGAGAGAGGAGAGAGAGAGAGAGAGACGGAAATTAGTAAGGATCAATAGATAGAGGTTGGATAGATAGATAGGATAGATAGATAGATAGATAGATAATAGATAGATAGATAGTTAGATGATAGATAGATAGATAGATAGATAGATAATAGATAGATAGATAGATAGATAGATAGGGGGAAGATCTAGATAGATAGATAGATAGATAGATAGATAGGATTAGATAGAATAGAACTAGATAGAAGATAGATAGATAATAGATAGATAGATAGATAGATAGATAGATAGCTATAGATGATAGATAGATTAGATAGATAGAAGATAGTATAGATAGATAGAGAATAGAATAGATAAGATAGATGATAGATAGATTATAATTAGATAGATAGGTTTAAAATTAATAGGATATAGATAGATTAAATAGATGATAGATAGATAGATAGATAGATAGAGATAGATAGATAGATTAGAGTAGATATAGAATAGATAGATAGATATATATATTCTCTCTCTTCTCTCTCTCTCTCTCTCTCTTGCTCTCTCTCTCCTCTGCTCGTCGTATCTACTACTCTCTCTACTCTCACTCGTACTGCATCGTGCGCTCTGACATGCATCTCTGCTACTCGTTTTGTGATAAAAAGATCTGATTAGTCAATTTTTTTGTAATTGTCAGTACCAAACGAATATCAGTTCTCCCGAAAATTTAATGTTATGATTAACGAATTGAGATGATGTATGTAATGTGATATCAGATTTAAGAGTCTCAGTGATTACTGTATATACTATAATCTACTATAAATGAACTCACTTATCCGATTTACTAGTTCATCTTTTATAATTTTATATCACAATTATTAATTTTAATATGTTATATCTACTATTAATAAATTATATTTATTATTATTATTATTAGTTATTATTATTATTATTTTTGCCAAAGCACTTCTCCTAAATCCTAAAAACCCTCTCACTAATCACTTTACAATTAAATTTTTCTTTCAGGAAAATTATCATTGAATAATAACAAAATCAATTGCCTTCTAAGTGAAATAATCCAAGTCTTTACGTTCCCGCTCACGGGGACAATTTTCAAGGAATTATGAACTATTATTTATTACGATAAAAGCTCAAATAAATTAAATCAAAAATAACTAATATTACAAATATTAATAATAAATTACAAAATAATAATAATAAATTATAAATACTAATAAAATTTAAAAATATACGAAAAAATAATATGTAAGTTGAATTATTAGAGATTTGTGATCTTTATTTTACTCATCTTCATCTTCTATGAGTGTAAAGATAAAAATTAAATTTTAAAGTATATTCATCAAAATTATCGTTTATATATATATTATATATGATGTACGAATCTAATAGCTTTTCTTATAAGAGTGGACTCCGCCAGCTAAATGATGCGTGGAATAATTGCCTATCGTAATTTTAAATTCTAAATAATTGAGACAAGTACTTATTTCTATTATGCCATTATTTTGAGAGTCTAGCTTAAATATATTGTATATATACAGCGATGAACTAATATTATAGTGATGGAGTTAGATTTTATTTGGTTTGTACCTTGTGCTGCAACATACGCTGCCGTAGGGTATTCCATTACTCAGATAATAATTAAAATTATAGTAATTATAATTTTAGTAAGATGAACAACAATTTAATACATAATAATAATATAAATTAAACACTAATGATAATGATAGTCAGTTACAATCTACTATCATTGAGTAATGATAATATTTAAGATAATAATAATTATAATATCATAATAATAATAGATGATAATATACGCTCAACAGTGATGGTATATCAAACTGAGATCTAATCAATTAAAAGCTAAGAAGATAACAACTATTATAATGGATATAAATAACTATCTAATATATGATAATAGCATTCATATAAATTATCCTACATTAATTTAAGTTAAATATGTATATCTATTATTATAAAATAATAATATATCTAATAATAATATCATTATATATCATTATATATTATGAATGTTAATCATAGTCAATTTTTGATAATTAGAGATAAGATTAATGAATTATAATATATTTAATTATATTTTATCATATATATATAATCAGCAATAATAATAATAATCAACTATAATTATATAATATATATAGAGTGAATTATACTCAGCGATTATTAATTAATATTCATATACTAAATTATAATTTGCGCAATAAAAAATACCAATAATAATAATGATTATAAAATTATATTTCGGACACTTCTTGTATTCTATTTTATAATATAATTCTCAAATTTGGAGAATTGATTAGTGTATTATAAATCTTAATAATAATATTTGCTTATGAGTCTAGAATGTATCAAAATCTTTATTATCTGAATAATAATATGGATTATAAATATTTATATAAGATATACTATACAAGACTCTCTATTGTAATTAAAAAGTAATTAATGAGATAATATTGTTTCAAAATACTTTATAAGCTATGAAAATAAGGAATAAACATATTAAATGTAAAAAAAATGACAGAAGATGTTCGTACAATAGACATCTTTTCTGTATTAGTTGCATTATGTGAAAATATATGATATAAAATTTGAAATAATATACTCTAAATAAATAATTAAATCTAAAAGAGAAATGTAACATCTCATAAGTAGCATAAAAACTACATCATAAAACAGAATACGTCCTACATATACTTTTATTTTAATAATAATAATAATTATATATATAATAATTTTCAGTTAATTATTTAAATGCTTCTTTGTCGAATTATTAAAATGAACTATTATATCAATAATAATAATATAAATCTAATTAGTAAATAATTTAATAATATTTCAGATAATAAGAAATTATATTAATGAATAATAATTATATAGTTTTAATATATATAGATTATATATTTACTTGAAAAATGTACTCACACATAGATGATGAGCTCGAGATCGAAAAGTTATGGAATAATATCAAGAATGAGCTCATATTATGTTTAATATATCTAAATATAGCATAAGTAGAAAAATATATGAGTAAGATATTATGAAGTGACATAGAGTGTTATTTAGTGAATATATATAGAATATTCATCTGCTCAGAAAATATATTAAGACAAATGACTTAGAATTATTAAAACATCTCTAACTTAATTTCTTGCATAAATAATATGAAGAACAATTTGTTTTTGTAATAATATATATTATATAGATAAGAAAATTTATTATGTATTTATTGAATTTTATTGATATAGTATTAGTCTGAGGATTACTTATTCATTGATCATGATGATATGCGAGTATGCAAAGTCTAACCCCAGAGTCTGTTTTCTACTTCCTCATCATTCCTTGGAAATTGATGATATCTGATGATGATGATGATAATTGAAGTACTTAATGAAATTTTTGATTGATTACAGTATCAAGTTTAGTTTTGGTATTAATAAAAATAAAAATTAATGATAATATAATAATAATATTATTTATAATATTACAGAATCAATCATAAATGAATAAATATGGAGAGTATACTAATGATCAATAAATGATTATAGATGACGATTAATAAACTAAATCAATAATATGTAATATACAGAAAAATAAAGATCGACAGACATCATTGAATGTAAGTCATAATGGAAATTCGTAAATAAATGGTTGGACAGACACCAAATTTCGTGTTAATAGTATGAGTTCATAGAGTTTGAATTATATTATAGTATTATTTTGAGATATATGCTTGGTGCATTAGTGTAGCTTCAAGGTATAGGATTATTAGATATGAATTATGATATAGTCATATGATTGCTCGAGTGCAACTGAATATGTGTGATTGAAAACTAAGATAGATAAGATAATAATAATCTATAAATTATGTAAGTTATATAGTTGTATGGGTAATAGTTGTATTAGAATAGAATGTGAATTAAAGTGTAATTATATAGATAAATAAATATCCTCAGGATAACTTATATATAAGTGATTTGAGTAAAAATATGATGTACTCAATTACATAATAGAACTATAGAGGGCGAGGCAGTGCAGTTGCTCTACCTAAAATAAAATGGAAAATATATGTCATCACTATTTAGGGTATCACATTTAGGTTTATAAAATATTTACCAAAGGATAATGATTAGTTTTATATTCATATAATAAAGTTATTTCATAAACTAATAGAGAGTAAAATATATAGAGTAAATAAGTTTGATAATTCATTTATTATATAAATATTAATGGTCTGTATTATTGTAATTATATGACATAATATTGACTTCAGATATCTGATTAATGCTTGGCAAGATTTTCCCTATTAGTCTCTATAAAATGTGATGTGATTAGTTAATTATCTTTTATATCATGAATAAGAATCACGACTTTGTGATTTGTTTCTCCAAGACATTATTAAATGATATGAGTCTGTAACCACTGTTAGGTGGTGAATGGCTAATATTGTCGAACCTAGCAATTAATTTAACGTGTGCGTGTATATATGATCATTTGTGTTAATTGTTTTAACCTTCATTTTTATTTCAATTAATATTTCAATAAGACTATATTATATTATATTTCGATGATACTCATCCCTCTCTCGAAAATCATAAAAATATAAATTCTGAGATAAACTTTTTATATAAACAAAAATAATATTTTGAATTGGTATAATAGTAATATATTGAATAGCGATGACTCTGAATTAAGAATTTATAGATAGTTGAGAAGATTTTGGAGCCAATGCTCAAACATAAAATAAAATAGTTCATGAGTTGATAAAGAATATTTATAGGATATTAATTATATATATAATTATTATTAATTATATTATTATTATATTTAATAATTATTTATATATTAATTATATATTATTATATATATATAATTATTATTATATATATATATATAACTATATATATATATATATATTATATATATATTATATATATATATATATATATATAATAGTATATAGTAGAGGGGTGAGAGAGAGAGAGTTAGAGAGAGGTATTAACCTAAAATCAATCCAAGTTATAAGAAAAACTTATTTACAAAAATTTATCTTTTCTAAAAGGAATAAGACCGTTACTTTAAACACTATCAGAAAAATATTACAAAAGAAGTATACAGAGGACTTGGTTAACACAATATTGAGCGATATATAATATAGTTAGATTGTAAAATACGTAGGTTACGAATATATAGACATAATTCAATATTGTAGTATTTAATATTTACTTATCACAATTCGTTGTTGAATAAATTTCTAAAAATATTTTTATTTATTGAAATTAAAAATTAAAGCTATTAGTATTATAAATATTTTTATAATATGGAAGAAAAAAATTTGTTGTTAATTTTCAGCTGAAATTATTTTGTCAGTTTTTCTAAGTATAAATTTCTTTTTAGTTTATTATAAACTCAATCTCGAGATAAAATTTTGCTAAATATTAAATATGTGTATTTTAATTTTAATTATCTTTATTCTACTCTTATAAGCTATTTCATCCCTTTTGATTGTCGATCTTGTCTTTTCATTTTTATAATGTGTGCTAAAAGGAATGTCCCATCGCAATCCACATATCTCTAGTTAACGACTAGTCACTATTAAAGCACAATAGTAGATCCTAATCACTCACTTAATGTGCTTCTACCACTCGACTCACATATAAGTTTCAGCTCTAGACCTATCATCATCAAATCTAGTATGTGATTATAGCACTTTCGGTGTAGTCTCATTTCCCTATGCAACTAAGAATGTTACAAATTGTTCACATAACCCACATTAATATATCCATTCGCTTAATAAATGTGAGTAATGTAAACGAAATATCTCGGACCCAAGATCCAAGCTAACTGAATGTCTAGACTCCTTATTTCACAAAACCCGTGCAGCTCTCCGACTAGAAATCATTTCAAAGCATGTCGTCAAGTCATACCTGTTAGCTGTGAGAGACTTGTTATAATTAAATTGCTATAATTTTATTTCACCTCACGAGAACACATATAGTCATTAAACTTAGTGGTCAATACTCTAGATAAAAATTGTTCAACACATCATTCATATAGCCATTATCTCTAGCGCTTCGAATAGAGAGTATTGTCTGATTTCCTTTCCTTTAGACTCATTCGTTAGCAGAAAAATTCAAACACGTCAAGTGATTGACCATCCGTAGTGAAGACCAGTAGCGATCATAAGATAGAGCATTAATTATAGAAATATAACCTTTCTTCACTTATATTTAACTTTCGGATTATGATGCGTTGAATATTCGCACCGCTTACGCTAAATCTCTTTGACTATTCTAACAATGCATATTACCTGCTCATCATGTGAAATTATGGATTTGAGCGTAGTCTCTTAATAACTCAGTGTCTGAATATTATATTTGTACCTGCTACATATACCTAATAAATGTTGAAAAATACATTAATGAGATTAGCTCGTTTGTCTCTATAAATAGAAGAACTGTGCGAGTGTATAAAGTCATTAGAGTGATATTTATCATCCTATGATTGCGTAAATTTGGTGAAAATAATTTCACACGAAACATTAACGACCACTGAAAAAATAAAGTATAAATGTATTTAATCTTCTGGCATAGGGTATCTATTGTCCAATAGCATCATAAGCAAACAAATTAGTGGCGAATTGAGAATAATGTATTGTGTTTATTATATATATATAGTATTGTTAGCTGTTTTAATACATATATCCTCATCACAGATAACTCATAGAATAGTTTCTTGGTAGCTAGATTCTATTTATATAAGTATTTGTTCGTTAGGTATACTTAGAGTGTTGATATCTCTATGAACTTAGGCGCATTTTTATAGGTCACTGCTTTAAACGTTGTCTCTGACATTGTGACTCAGAGATTCGAATAAACACTTCTCGTGCTCACTAACGGGTATAGCTCAGTATAGAGATTTAATTTATTCCTACAATACAAATTTAGATTGCTCGATTAGATGAGATTAGCAATTACTTTGACTATCTAGTAGCATAGCTTGATCCTACGGCGCTCTCTTATCGTGAGACCAACTTCCTTTTGGCGCGTTAGAGTATATGGTCCAAAAAAAATGGAAATTCCTCATACTGGCTAATAATTTCTCTATTGCACAATCCCTGAGACTAGACGAGTGGAGCAGGCTGTAAACCTCACACTCAAAATGTTGTCTCACTATTGTCCTATTAGGTGTAGTAGTTGCGAATATTATACACTCATATATTATAACTCTATTGTATCGTGGATTCTTCTTATTAAGTATGTCATAGTAGGTCTGGTGGTGAGTCATAAACTCATTATAGCTCACTTATATATATCTTGCTAGGATCCAGGATCGAATATCCTTGCAGCAGTGATAGTAGTTGAAATTTTACTTTGGCTTTAATTATTTTCATATATATATTAATATATATATATATATATATTAATTATTAATATATATAATCTAATATTTAAAGTAAATTTATACGTATTTATCATATTAATATATAGTTAATATATTATATATTATATATAATATATAATATAATATATATTATATATATATATATATATATATATATAAATATATTATAGTATATTAATTATAATATATTAAATATATATATTAATATGCAATAATTAATTAATATATTATATAATATAATTATTATATTTATTATATATAATATTATTAATATTATATATATATATTAATATATATACTATATATATATAAATTAATATATATATAATTTATATATATATATATATTAATATATGTTATATATATATATATTTAATTATATTATTAATATAATATATATTATATATATATATATATATTATTATATATTAATATTATATATTTATTAATATATATTAATATTATATATTTAAATTATAATATATATTAAATATATATATAAAATAAATATATAATATAAATAATATATATATAATATATATATATTATATATAATATATTATATATATATTATAATATATATATATTATAATTTATTATATATATATTATATTCATATAATATTAATATACCACTTTGCCCCAAGACTGGGGGTAAGGTGCGTGTCATTCATCCTATATAAAAAGAAAAAAACTATAAGTATTAGAATGAGTATATGACAAAAGTTCTGAAAAAGAATAAAGTCACTAGACTATATATTACCGCCCCCCTTCTATGTATACTCATTAAATTATAAGTGAGAAGCATCTCAGTCACATGAAACATGAGAAAATTACCACCCTTAGGAGAACTACTACTCTCGATTAGCTTGGAGCGGAACTCAACCAGCATTCATATTGTGAGTGAACGAGATCATATGAAATGATTCATCCTCTCTATTGGCCCAGCTGTGGCTCAAATCTATCCATGACCCTCACCAGACCTCATAACCCTCGACTTAGTCACATATAAAAATACCATATATTATAATAAATGATAGACTAAATCAATATGATATTTACTTAAGACCTTCTAAGACTCTAAAATCATCAACTCAAATATCTATCAACTGTGTACAATCAATTCGTATATCCTCAGTTCTGATTAACTTCAATCCACTTATTTCTTCGGCTCCCCTATCTGGTAATATGCAGGATACCACTCATACGATACGAGCGTCGCCTCGCATAATATCATCTCACTGACTTATTAACCAATATCGTGATATATATAACTATCATTCATCCTTATCCACAATTGACCATAAACCATATACTCTACATTACTTATCTATATTTTAATTCTCTCATTTTACTCCCTTTCATATCACACACACAATTCTATATTCTTAAAATACGTCATCTCATACATTTTTATCTAATTATTCTCACAGTAACTCATAGTCATGCCCCTATAAGTTATGTCCAATCTGAACAGCATTTGAACTTTAAGATCATATACTTACTCTATTCCAGATCATATAAGTCTCACTTCTTTATATAACAATATCACAAGGTTAACCAAGTAATATATTACCCTCTATAGTTAAGACTACCTTAGCGCATCAAGACTTAGTCCCTTTACATTCAACAATGATTTAATTGCACTCAGGCAAAAAATTCCTATCCTCTCAGTTCTCTACAACTTTTCTAACACTACTCTGAGCAATCATCCGTTCTCTCACTTTATCATTCCTAACACATACTCCCTAAATATTATTATACTCATGAACTACTTTGTATCCAGTAACTTGCTACTAATAATCACATACTAACATAAAACTTCGCACTGAAGGACTTGATGTCCTCACTCAGCAACTATATATACTATTATAATATCAGTTCTTAACTCTTATCTCGTATTTATTTTCTCAAACCCCTCCTTTTACTATCAATCTCTCGAAACACTTCACATACATACTTTTACAGTTTCTCTCCAATACTTTTTATTAAATAAAAAACTATCAGTAAATAAAATAAAAACTTCCATAAATTTATCTCCGAAATGAATATATATATAGAAATTGCTAGAGTGCACCACTACTATCTATCTTTCATCATACACACACTCTTAACACAACACGCACAACACACACCCTTCACCTACACACACACACACACACACACACTCACACTTTAAAAAAACTGCCTTTCTTTAAAAATAAAAAAAAAACAATTAAAAACGAATCGACAGTTGTTTTTTTCAATCCCTCTTTTGACGTATATTTTTTTTTTTTTGTTTTTTTTTTTTTTTCTTTTTTTTTTTTTTTTGCTTTCTAAGTATACGGACAAGTTTAAAAGTCGCTATCAAAGATACTACTGAGATATCCATTTTGTAGTGTTTTCCCTTATCCATCTATTGATCATAAAACTGGTTCATTAGTCTATTAGAATAATCATAATACTGTAAAAATGGCCTACTGAGCTATCCTATAATTATATAAATATTATATATAACCCAAATAAAAACCTGACATACATAACTCGAATATTTACTTTATCAATTAATATATCACTGTATTAGGACGAAAGTGTTGTTTATCTATTCTAATATATTATAACTTAATATCTTAAATTACTCGCAAGAAAGAAATCAGATCCAAGTATATAACTAATACGATATGGATGACTTCCTATATACACGCTAGTCGATAATGAGGCGCTATGTCTCTTTAGTTATTTTACCTTTCTCAGTCTCTATAAGAAGTCAATTTTCAAGTGTTCTCCAATAGTGTACGAAATGTACGAACTATATTTCAAATAATGGTACGATGGATTTACAGATTCTAAATTAAAATAGATATAGTTTATATTCGAAAAGAGTATAATCTATACTTAATATAGATAATCCCATAATCCACGTGTATGCAATAATATATATAATATATATAATTATATAATATAGTATATATATTAATATATTAATATTATATATTATATATATATTATATGATATATATAATATATATTTATTATATATTATAATTATATATATATATGAATAATATATAATATATATATATATTATATATATATTATAATATATTATATATATAAATATATTAATTATTATATATGTATATATATTATATATATATATATTCTGATTTCTTTCTATTACTTCATACTACTATACTCTATCATTGTTTCTCACAAGTATTGAGGGTGAGTAAGGATAACGCCTTAACAAGCATCGAAAAGAATAAGCAGTAGGAGAGTTATGTACAAATATATTCTCGAAAATGAAAAGTCCAGCCTTACCGCCCTATTTATACCTTAATATATAGTGTGAATAAGCTCGTCACAGACAAAATCACCCTAAAGGCTGCATGGGACCTCGCTGATTAGGACCCTCACTATTGGTAATATCGTCTCAATATAGTATAGGGTCATTCCCTGTCTCAGGTAGGGCCCACAATCATAATGTCCCCCATTACAAAACTACTCCTCACCATATTACACTCTCTCATATCTTGCTAACCTTTACTCTACCTCTTGACCAAACTCACAATTCTCCCTTCAGACATTCAGTTTACACTACGCTATACTCTCAATATCCACTATCTCTTCGGTTATCTCTCACAGTCCGGTCGGTTTACCCAATCAACACTCTATATCACTTATATATATTATTTATAACATCGCTTAACCAACCGACTTAATCATTCATACCTCTATTCCACATGACCAAACCTATTCAACATACTTTCATTTATTCTCTCATTATTACCCCTCTTCTAACACCAACACAACTCTTATCTAATTAGTTCATTCCCACTTTTTATAATATCTCCTTTATATTCACAACCTAATCATGTACCTCCTTAAAGATTAGTATCCATTACTGTAAACACATTTGAACTTTAGATCTATATTTATTATTGCACAGACCATAGTCTCATACCATACAATAACACAATATATATAGTATTACCCAAATATATATAACATATAATATATGATATCCACCGCACTCCATAGATACTTTTATCCCTTTACATTATTATAACTAACTCTCATTATTAATTAGTCTATACTCAGCCAACCTCTTCTACTGCCATATTATTCCAATCTATATCCTATCTTATACACTCTGCATCATGCCGTTTCCACTTCTCATTATACTCAAACTCATAATATCCCTTTAATATTTTAAACTATCAGACACTTTCTTCCTCAGCTGCTATCTCACCAATATCTAACATAACTCACATGAGACTGTCCTCACTTCATCACAACCTTAACTTCTAATTACGTTACTTCAAAACCCCTATCCTTTTACTTACCCTGCCAAATCTTTTCTTACTACCAATCCTCTCAATACTCTCATTCAGATATCGTATACTACACTAACAAGAACCAAATCATCGCATATAATAAGTAATTAATAGGGAGGGCACCCTCCACTCATCTCCAATATCTCCTAATCATTTCTTAATAACACCATTATCTTTAGTGACTCCATCCCACCTCTATTTCTTTTCATATCCCCATACTCAATATATATACTAAAATTTGAATAACAATAAAGTGAGACATAACTAACAAACCCTATGTACTCCTCACTCATCTCACTATTAATCCTAAAACCTAATCACCTAATTTATCTAACCATTATATTTATTATACATTGCTATTTCTCAACTAGCGTCATACATATACTTTTGAGAAAAAGCTGTGGGATACGCGGATGTACCAACACTACTTATATATATCATTAATATACCTGTCACATAAGGCTTCCCTTAATTAGTCATATATCTATCATATACGCTGTTGTAAATCCTATATAAACACTAAATATAAATTTATTATCTTCTCCCTTCAGTATTTTATATACTCATCATTGTTCTCATAATGTAAAGATTGATATCTACACAATCCCTCTACCACTCTCTATAACGCACCTTGTTCTTCATACAATCAGTCCCTCAATCCACTCTCTAACCGCACTCTTTTATCGACTCACATAATGATATTACCAATCATTACCTTCCCTTACAACATCTCTATATATAACTTATTCCCCTATAAATAAATATCTACATTAATCTCCCTAATTTCTCTCACCTATAAACCTCCTTTATTACTCAAGGTACTATATACGCTCTTCCTCCAATCCCTTGGAACTATACCCTCCAATAAACGCTTTATTACAATAACTTACCATATATATAAAATATCATATCAACATCTCGCTCCGCTCTTAATTACATTTACACTAGTAATTTCATTCTATACCTGCAGATTAACCATTTCTTTCAACTTTCTCACCTATACTTAACCATTACTTTACTCTCTTTACTATATTACTCTCATCTACCCTAAATATATCACTATATTCCTTCTTGCTTCATCAAACCCACACATACATTCACTAACACCTCATCAATTAACATTGTAAATATTTGTGAGCAGATTTTCAGTAATATAAGTATTCTTCCACACTCCCTCTATATAGTAGTAGTGAGATGTATATTGACTCAAGTCCACTCAAATGATGATATATTATATATATGATTATAATACTATTATTTATATATTTATATATATATATAGTATATATTATATATATGTATATGATATTATAGATATATTTATCGATTATTATACTATATATATATATTATTATATTTATATAGTTATATATAGTATAGTATAATATATGGCCGCGACCTTTATTTGACCTTTTTTCTGACCGTGCGTACCTTTTCTGAGCTCTGAAATTTATTAACTCATGTACTGACTCCTTTTTTAGTGACGAATTTACCTATTTTGGGCCTTGACCTTTTTTATATTATTACTAGATCCAAACCCTCTTTGGTCTTCATGGTGATCATATTGTGTACTACCAAAATTTTTACCTATATACCTCCAATTGTCCTATTTTAGTGAGGGAAGTATCGATTATTTTAGAGAACCCTAATTTTATATAGTAGAAATATCCTATTTTTAGGAGAACTCATACTATCATAAATTTATTTAGGCAACACCTAATTTTATTGAGAACCCTATTTTGGGTAGCTACCTCTCCTAATTTTATTTAGAAATCTACCTTATAATATATATTTGGCAACTATCTATCACTCTATAATTTTATTTACTCTATATAAGGCAACCCTAATTATTTTTATGAGACTAACTCCCTTATTCGTAAATAGTAAGGGTGTTGCCAAACGGTTGTACTATGTCTAAGCAAAACCGTTATGTTATACGGTCTCATTGCTCCCTCTACCTCACTACTTATTTTGTCGCCCTATATTAATTTTATACTAGACCGTGGGCACATTTTATAGACCCACCGGTGATTTTTTAGATCTTCTATTTAAGTATTAGGGCTTGATATTATATAGCCCTATTTTTTTAATTTTAATTTCGGCCTACACCTTAACTATTACCTCAGCGCACACATCACACACACACTACTAATACACATAATCACCAACATACTATACTATAATCCTAACTACTTAATAATATCTAAACTCCAATATCTCTTATCATAACTCGCTACCTAACCATGTCATCAACATGATCATATTCGAACACTCAATAGCGCTGTAATGAAACCATTTTATACACATCTTGACTCCAATAATTCACATAAACACCTCTACAAAGCATAAATATACTCTTAAACCACATAAAACTCAAAATACCAATAAATCACATAACCTAATGCCATAACCAATATAAGCCCTAAACACAGTCAATTAAAAAAAACTCATCTAAACTACATATAACATGACAACAATAAACCATGATAATCCGCGCTTAAATATTCCGTCCTTTAAATCCTCCTTGAAAAAATAGACCTCTCGCCCAGGCCCCCATCATCACATTTCGCCTGTGTGCTGGATACTCACTCTTAATATACTATATACACCATACTAACTCCATAACTCACTCTAATGACATACCTAACCTATAACCTAAATCTAACCTATACTATATATATATATAAATATATATATATATTATTATAATATATATTATATATATAATATATATATATAATATAACCAAAAACCTAACCCAACCAACCTAACCTAACCTTAACCAACCTAACCTATAACCTAACCTATATCCTAACCTAGTCCTACTTACACCTACACCTAGTCACTTCACCTAGGTCCTATTAACTACCTCTAACACCTACACTTTATAACCTATGCCTCTTACCACTCAAGCCTATTCATACCTACATAACCTGATAACATCCTAGAATACCACTACTATCTAAACCTTCTAAATCTCTAAACGTTACACCTATTACCTAGCTATACTACACGTATATATATTCGAAAATAATGATACATACACAATCTCTTATGTCTCTCATATCTCTTTAATATAATGAACCATAATTTACACTTCTAACATTTTAAAGACTGAAATCATATCAAGAAATTGCAGTACATATAACAATTGTTGAGTTCTACACATCTCTTTAACCACACGCGCTACACCTATCGACTGCTCATCTCTAACTCGATACCACATCCACCTCAGAAAGAACATACGTCAAACATGGGAGCCTATATAGATCTAAAAATTCTGAATACTGTCCAAATTAGAAAAATGAGAACAATGTCATTGCTCACATACCCATTACAGTTGTTTTTATCCCTCTTTTGACGTTTTTTTTTTTTTTTTTTTTTTTTTTTTTTTTTTTTTATTTGTTTTCTCATGTTGTGCGCTATCTGACGCTCTCGAGTTCGGCAGAGTTCCAAGTAAGTTTTATTTCGAAATCCATTATCTACCTAATATTTGACTAATCTTGTTAATATTTGATCAACTTGCAAGTATACAATAGTCACGTGTCCTCGACTATATCATGCTCTCCTTCTTTGAAATCTCCCACTGATCTTCTCCAGAGAAATAGCCCAATATTTAGTAATAATCACCCAATAGATAAAAGGTAAATGAGAGGATTCTCAAACAATATGGACTTATTTATTTATTCAAATGCTTCGACTTGATAAACTTGTTGGACCCTAGCTCTTATATTGAGTGTCTTATTTACTCTAACCATTCTAATCAAAACTCGCAGAAGAAACGATCAGAAAGATAACAGACTAAAACGAATGGCGAAGTCCTGACTCGCCTTTGCTCTTCAGTCTGATGACACTCTGAATAGAGCGCACTGCTACACTGTCCTGTCTCTTTGCTTTTGCCTTTCAGTCAGAAGCATTTCAGTTCCAGTTGCGAAATGACGCTATTCAAAACCTATGCGCGAACGGGATTTTACACGATCATAATAAAACATCATAAGCACATCATACGTTGTTTATCGTGACACGATCTCACTCTATATGATAATGCTCGATCTACATTCTTGATTTTCTCCTCGAGTTTTAATGACGCCTCAGCATTTAATTCTACTTCAACTTTGAGATATGCTCTACAGTCTTATTTAAATGCTCAGCTATTGATGCCCAATTAGTATGAACCTCATCATTTTAGTAATTAGTATCTAATCCTTATGAATCCATCTTTGAATACTCTGTACTCATATATGATTTGATTGATTATTATCATCTCTTTTAGATTGAAAATCATACTTTGATGGCTCATCTCTTACCCTAACATATAAAGACAGAGTTAATATTATGCCTTCCCTAGTCAATATAAAGTCATACCCAATCAGGTATATACTTCAGCGTGTGATAGCCCTACCGCGTGAAGATCCACGAACCCGCACCCTACATGGTGTCGACCCGCCGCTGTCCTCATCTCCTCGCCCGCTGCGTGCGCCTCCGCTAGACTCTAATATTACTCTGAGCGTACCTCGACTCCTTAGCTGATATGATGTCGCCTCACGCAGGTATGCATAATTTTAATTCCGCGCTAGTACCCCGCTATACTCTCCAGCCGCGTATGCTCAGTACGTCTAAGGTGCTAATATCTACCTCGCGAACGAAAAAATATAATCAATATGTATATAATAACTATTCAAAGATATTTCTATTTTCAATAATAATACTATGTAAGTTCAATTCATATTTGTTATTTCATTATTATTATAACATTTTTATTAAAAACTATTTTTCGCGAACATAAATAACTTGAGTAAACTCATTAACAGTACCATATTATTTAAACACATATTATTTTAATAATTAACATTTATTTACTTATTATTTATTATTCTTAATACTTTTTAATTTTATAAATTATTTAAATAATATGTATAGTTAAAGTGAATAGTAAAAAAATAATTCTAGAGATGTGTCTGAATATTATAATTACATATTAATTATATATTTAATACAATTGTTAATCGATAATAATTTTAGCTTTAAAAACATTAATATATAATTATTACCATACCTTAATAAATGACTCTTAGTTAATCTCAGATATATAAAATCAATAGTAAAGGTGTTACCTAACAGCCTAGGGTAAGTTATATATAGTAGATTAGTGATATGCTTTGTATTACTGTTGTTACTGTTTTAAACTTTCTGCTTTACTAGTTTAACTTTCTTTAACTCATATTATTTACTGCTTTAACTCGTATATTTATTTAACATTACTATCATTAAAGCAGATATCAGTAAAATCAATAGAAGGTTGTTATCTAACACCTATATGGGTAGGTTATAGTGGTGAGTAATTAGTATGCTTTTGTTTTTACTGTATTATTTTACTGCTTTAAACTCTTGTTTCACTGCTTTAACTCATTTGTTTACCAAACATATTTTACTTTCTCATTTATCAGCTGTAACTCTATTATGTCATTATATCGTGCTTTATATTAACTTTCTTGCTTTACTTGTTTTTTAACTACACATGATTTTACTGCTTATATACTCGTATATATTTATTAATATAATTACTAATATTACTCATTTAAATAAGCAGTATAATAATCTAGTGATAATATCAATTAGATAAGGTGATTTAGCTACAAACCTAGGGATATGGTAATTGTGTTATGCTTATTGTTATTTAACTGTTTACTGCTTTTAACATCTGCTTTACTGCTTTAACTGTCTCTTGTATATTTTACTTAGTACTTTATAATACTCATAATTCTGTCATATATATAATTACTCTGTGATTTTAATCATATATCTTGCCTCTTTTACTGCTTTAACTAATACTGTGCTATACTTGTCTCTTTAACTTCTTGACTATATTATAACTCTGTATTAATTTAACTTTCCGCTTACTGTTATTTAATCTCACAATTATATATTTACTTCCTATGTAACTCATATATTTTATTAACATTACATACCTTAAAGCTATACATTAACTCTCAGTAAATCAATAGAGGTTTTATTACCTAACACCTAGGTGAAGATTAGTATGCTTTGTTTTACTGTATTTACTGCTTATATAAACTCTATCTGCTTATTACTGCTCTATTTAACTCTCTGTTTTACTGCTTTAACTCAATCTGCTTTACTGCTTTTAAAACTCTCTGTCTTAATTATACTGCTCTTTAACTATCTTGCATTAACTGTCATATTAACTTTCTGCTTTACTGCTTTTATACATCATATATATATTTATTATAAACATATATGATATTTATCTTTTATTTTTTATATTTAATACTTTTTATTTTATTCTTTATTCTATTATTTATTTTATTTTAATATTATTTATACTTTTATATATTATTTTATTTTTATTATTTTTATATTATTATATATTATATACTTATGATTATATTTAACTTTATAATATGTTATATAATTAGTTATTATTATTATTATATAGTAACCACATACACATACACACACACACTTACTATCATTATGATACATACAAACTTTTCAACTATATATTTTAGTATGCTACTTATACACACATCACTATATATTAGTACAACATATATCAATCAATTAAATTACACTTATATATATAATCATAACACATTACATCATATTGCCACTTTACATTTACACTTATATCCAACACCTCACAATTATACTATATCACAAGATATTTTACTTACACTCCATCCGATTATTTAACTTTACGCCACACACGATACTTACACACACACACCACAGATTTCCTTTACACATACACAGATTTACTTTACATATCAACTACGATATATAACTTACATCCACACCACAGATTTTAACTTTTTATAACTGACACATTAAACAGATATTACTTACACACATCAAGATATTTATACTTTACACACACAGATTTCTTACCTCTAGTCATCACACATAGTAATTATTAACTTATACACAACACTACAACACACTTACACATACTACATAACACTGACCACACTCACTTACACTCAACACACACACCAGCACTAACTCACTTACACACTCCAACTACACGCTAACTAATATTTCACACTATACTAATCATATAAACGTATTAATTAATTTATATATAACAATTTATTAGTTAATGATCAAAAAACAATCGTATTACATTATTATATATATATTTATACTATCATTCTCAAACATTTATCACAAGTAAATTTATATATTATTCAAAAGTGGAAAAAAATTTTTGTACACTAATGTATCAATCATTATCTTTGAATTATTGAACAAAGAATTTATTATAATTTTTATACTATAATATTTTTGTTTTAATAAAAATGTTTATATAACTTACATTTTTTAATAAATAAACTTTATAAAATTTTATGAAACTCATTAAAAACATATATTTTATATATAAACTATAAAGTTTAAATAAATCCGAGTTAAATTAAGGTCAGCTCCTAGCACCCCTCTACACCATAGACTCTATATAAGTGCCATATACGTTATATGTTATTTTTTGCGAAGTTAAACCCATACCAATATATATAGTCACGGATTATTCTTTAGCGATATTATAATAATGCGTATATAAAAATAACTCAATAATATAACAGAACATAGATCCATTAAATACATATTAACATGTATATTTTATTAAAATCATTCTATATATAAGTTTTTATTTAAAAATAATAACAATTATCACTTATATATTTATATTATCCGCTCGATGTTAACTAAAAATATTTCAAAGTTTTTTATAAATAATTTATTATTTCATCTTTATTATTATTTAATCTTAATATAATTAGTATCAATTTATATATATAATAATATAATATATATGAACCAATCCAACACATTCAAAATAATACATACAATATACTAAACCCGCACTCGTTACAGATACGATACTGACCGACTCTCTCTCTCTCTCTGTATAAAATTCTTAGAAATCTATTA
>JABUQX010104927.1:0-2500 GCA_015478945.1 Trachelipus rathkii | reverse complement strand
GGCCCTCTATTTCCTCCCCCCCCCCCCTGTACTAACCAGCGAAGAGAAAAAAAATAGCTATTTAAACATCTTTCACTTAATGTTATTAAAAAAATATTGCAAAATACAAACAATTCACTTAAAGATTCCATAGCTATAAAAATAAGAACAAGCAAATGTTTATAAATTATATGTTTAAATATAGTATATATATATATATATATATATATATAATATATATATATATATATATATATATATATATATATATATATATAATTATATAATATATTATATATATATATAATATATATATTATATATATATACTTATATATATATATATATATATATATATATATATATATATATATATATATATACTTTATATATATATATATATATATATTTATATATATATAAATATACACAATACAATTTATTATATATATCTGATGTATAAATATCTAATAAATGTATATATATATATATATATATATTATATATATATATATATATATATATAATATATATATATATATATATATATATATATATATAATATATATATATTATATATTCTATATATATATATATATATATATATATATATATATATATATATATAAATAGTATATAAAACGGGGCTACCAGCACACTTGCTCCCTTCGGTCGCAAATATGCTGGTAGACGCTTCGCTCCCCGTTTTACATACTACTTGTAAAGGTTTGTTTGAATGGAACTTGAAAATTGACTTATATAAAATTTCGTTAAAAAATATGGAATAGATGTGTTCATTACACAAACACGAAACTAACGAAAATTGTAAATCATGTAATTTTTTAAAAAATTATATTGAAATAAATAATAATAATTCTAAGTATTATTATGAAGCTTCTCATTCGCAATATACGCAAAATAATAATAAACCATTAAAATATTCACCAAGAATATATTTAGAGAAAGTTATTGATAAATATTACAAAAACAATAAAGATATAAAAAATAATTATGATAAATTATTAAATCTCAACGATGAATTAGAAGAGACATTTCAACAGGAGATAAAGAATTTCAAAAGAAAAAATTCATTTAATGTTCATTTTAAAATTTATAAATTACTACAATTATGTGGTGTCAAATGTAATATATCTGATTTTCAGAAAGTTTCTAATAAAAGAGAAATTACATTAAATGAATACAATGAAATGTGGAAGAAAATATGTGAGATTAACAAATGGGATTTAATCAAGTAAAAAGGAGGATATGAGCATTATATTTAAAAATTTTAAATATAATTTTTTCCCTTTTATTTTTGATTCAGTAAATATTTTACCAAGGATATGTAACCGATCAAGGTTTTTAAATGATTTTCAAATTCCTCAATATTTTCTCTATTGAAAAATTTTACATCTAGGAGTTCTTTAATTCTAACTGTATCTGCGTTAATGAAACAAAGGTTTTGTTGTTCCCCATTTCTACATCTTTGGAGTTCTTTAATTCTATCAGTATCTACATTTATTTTATGTTTATTTCTTTTTGATGCGTAGTTATACCCTTAATCGGTTCAATTAATGGTTGTAGTAGTTTAATATTTTCTTGATAGATATCTTGTTCACCTAATTTTTCGTTTAAAAATCTTTTCTGAAGTTTCTTTCTAATATTTACCAAATCAGATTTTTCTTTAATTACATGAATTTTAAAATTTTTAATATTTATATGACAAAGTTTACAGTAATTCATATTTTTTATTTTTCCATCATCTGAATCATCATCTGAATCATCATCATCTGAATCATCATCTGAATCATCCTCTGAATCATCATCATCATCTGAATCATCATCATTTTCAAAATTTAGTGCTTTTATTATTCCTTTTTGAATATCTATATAGTCATTAATTTTTTTAAAAAGATCTTTTAATTCTTCGATATCATTACAAGTAATGATATCTAAATCTAAGAGTTCTTTTATTCTTTCGGTATATACTTCATTAATTTTTGAGATATAATTTTGAAAAGTGTTCATTTATTATAGAGAAAAAAAAGTTTATGAAAAATTAATTTGATGATAATCTCCACCAATATATTGCATTTTAATATCGCTTTCATTAAAAAATTTAATTTGCTCATCATTCAATACATTCACATATCTTCTTGGAAGAAATACATTAGTTACTTCATCCTCTCCCACACGTAGAATTGCAAACATTGCGAGACCATATTTTGTATTTATTTTTCTAAGTTCAATAATGTTATAAATCACATCTTTATTTAAATCAGATAGTTTTGTAGTGTTCACGTAACCAGTTGAATAGTTCAAAATTTTTATTAGCTCTGATTTGTTTTCCATCTATTTATTATAGAGAAAAAAAAGTTTGTCTGTTTTTTATTCTATAGTTGGATATTTTTTATATATTTTAAAAAAAAAAGGTGTCCTGTTAAGACACGACACACGGCCTTTTTCCTCGTATTAGTATAAAATACCGCGTAACGTTTTTTTTTTTTTTTAAATCTATTTCT
>JABUQX010104926.1:27500-32481 GCA_015478945.1 Trachelipus rathkii | reverse complement strand
TTATACCTATATAATATATATATATATATTGAATACTTTTGTTATCTGAAGTCCAACATTGTTAATAGGGCATTTCTGAACCCACTCTTCTATCTTTTCGCTGTCAACAGCTAATGACTGAATTCGTCGTACTGTTCTTCTCAAAGTAGAAATCTTAATTTTTTTTAATAAATAAAGACACAAATTAAAAAGAAATTAAAATTTTATTTAATTTTATTTATAGCATTTTCATTATTACTTTGTAAGAAGACGACAAGGATTAAACAATAAAATAAAAATACCTCCTGCCTATTTTCGGCGGTCATCAATATTCCTTTTTCCTGAAGAATCTCTTTCTCTAAAATCTCTTCCTCATATTTTTCCTCAGCGACCTCCTCGAAATATTCTTCTTCGTCGTCATCTTCTCCATCATTGTTCGCTTCCTCCTTAATTAATGGAATGTCGTCTTCCCTGTTTGAATGTTCTTCTTCCTCCTCAAAAAGAGATGGGGAGGAAGGTCTTCTGTATTCTTGGTCAGGCGACTTCAATTTGCAGTCTAATGATACGACGTTCTGGCATTGTTCATGGCAAGTTAGATTGCAATCTGAATAATAATAATAATAATAATAATAATAATAATAATAATAATAATAATAATAATAATAATAATAATAATAATAATAATAATAATAATAATAATAATAATAATAATAATAATAATAATAATAATAATTTCGATTGTAATTATTAATTAAGTGTTTGAATGCGTATTAAATGTTACGAAAATAAATGAAAAATAATAACTTGCTTAATTAATTCCATGCCTCTTCCCTAATTATTTATTAAAGAAAACCAATTGTAAACATTCATCAAACAATTTTCGGTGGCCACAACAAACGCATAAAGATGACACCCTAAATATTTTCTTGTACAAACAGGACTGCGGAGCCGGTAATTTTTTTTTAAGCTTTGACTCCTGCTCCAGCATTTTAAAGTTAAGCGGCTCCAGTTCCAGTATTTTAAAATTGTTTGACTCCGGCTCCAGCTCTTGGTTATAATTTCATCTCCGTTTACATACGATATCATAAGTTCCCTTTATTTTGACTTACAATTAAAAATTTATAAAATATTTTATAGAAAATTTTTTAAAGGAATAAAATAAATTATAATCTAGTTTCTTCCTAACTTTTAAAATTAAAATAATTCCTTTTAGAACTATATGAACATATGTAATATAATTTTATTCAAAACAGCTAAATAAAACTGCCTCAAGAGTCATCCTTTAACTATGTCCTTATATTCGATAATTCGATTTTAATATTTTTACATCCAAAAATAAGCTATCAGCACTCACTTGAGTGGGAGGCAAAGCTGTAACTTTGTAAGCAGCACCTTGCAAATTTTAGAATAATAAGGGATTGCCTCAGTAACTATTAGCATTGATTTCCGGTGGTTTTTCGCTATGACATCCAATGCCTTTTGCAATTCTACTTTGTATTTTTTCAGAGTATTTTCGGGTTGAATGTGTTTTAATGACTCATTGTCATTTTTCAATCGCTTTTCTGAGTGCACCAATTAGTCCCATTGCCTATCAATATTGGTTTCTTCATCTTCACCTAACAAGATATCACAAGAAAGAATTTCTGAAGCTGATGAACTATCCGACTCTGATCCAGATTCCAGTTTGATAGTGTTATTCATTCAAAGTACTTGTTCACAAAGAGCACTCCTAGCTTTTCAGTTCCTATGAAGATTCTGAACCGTGGATCAATATATTTTGTTTGCAGTTAACATTCTTTCCTTGTTTTTCCTACTTTCATGGAATTTTTATGTCGTTTGCTAAAATCTCTCCTTTATTTTCTAATACGTTAATTAGAAGATACTTCCATTCTCTATAATATTCTCCAGCAGTCAAGTCATCTGCTTGAATTTTCTTTTGTTGTTATTAATTATAATATCTTTGCAATATTATAATCATTCAATGATGGTTTCAATTTGCTCTTATTGATTGTTGGGGAGAGAAACCTCAGGTGTACCTTACTTTTCCAGCTTGATGCTTTTAAAACTTCCATTAATTTTTGGTCATGTGGTACTTTTGCCATTTGTTTCGCTTTGTTTATAAGTTTTGCTGCCAGAGTAATGCAAAGTGTGAACTCCTCGCACCATGCATAAAATCAATATTAATGTCATCGGGACAATCTTTTTATATTTTTATAATTTTCGTTATGAAAATTTGATACTTCTTCGTTTTTTTCTCCTTATAAATTTCAGTACACCTTTCTTTCAAAACTCATCATTGGCTTTCAGCACATTTCTAGCCACGCCTCTTTTTACTTTTAGGGTTGTTATTCACTTCTTTCATCTTCACCACTCACTATTTACAATTTAGTCGTTAGCACACCCACATACTTCTTCATCTGTGTCTAAATTAGTTCAGTTTCATCTTGTTCACATTCAACTGACATTTAACCATCCCACAGAACAATACTCCTGACTATTGATATCAGTAAAGCCTTCGACACAGTACCTAGATACATACTCCTTCAAAAAATTTCTCAAATTTGCCTTCCATAACAATTACAAAATATGGCTATCCAATTATATATTTGATTCACCGCTCTACGAACTGTTGAGTCACTCTCTTTAACTGTCAAACTGTTGAGTCACTCTCATAGCTATTCTGTCCTCCATTCCTGTTTAACCCTTTTACAGGTGATATCCCTATCCCCCCAAACTCCCAATTCAAAATTAATAACCAACGCAATGACATAACCATAACCATATCAGACCCCTCAGTACCGACTGTCACAAATCTTCCACAGATTTACCTAAATCACCTAGAAGCTTGGTTATCTTCCAACAGAATGTCGGCCTCTGCCGATAAATCACTTTATCACCAAGACATACACCAATTATCTTTCACTACAAGTAACCCTAATAATTTTCATCTTCCCCCTAAAACAACCTAAATTCTAGGAATACCTTACGATAACCACTTTCACCTTTACCCTGACATTCAAAACATCATAGTACGGCAAGCAAAAAAATTAATGTGGCTACGAACTCTTATCTAATCACAGCTTTAGCCAACTAAAACAACTACACTATTCAACTACATACAAACAATTCTGAACTAAAATCGACTACAGGATCAACAGTCTGGTATCTTTTAACCTCATCTACTAATAAAACTTAATTACAAAAATACAAAAACATTGCAAAACAACTAAGACCAGTAAAGATGGAGTATACTAACAATCCATCTAAAGCCCGCCTCGCGCAGGCATAACACCTAACTAAACTCTCCTTATCTCTCGTACAAACGAGCCTGGTGCTAATATAATGTCTTAATCAAAATTCATTTTCAATCCATAGGTAAACCCACAAAAAGCCACTATTCAGGGCACGCAGCTTCGATGTACGATATAAGGTCAAACGACCACCCTCTAAAGTTAATTCCTAACTAGACGGCTCTACGAACAAATCACATGTTGCCTAAACCACCTCTACAACACCTCCATGAGGAAACAAAAATTTCCCCATTTTTATGCATCTGGATATGATAGGTACACAATTCTACGCCAAGACTCTTGACCCACCCACCCATGTCATAACTACCTTCAGGAGCGCACAATGCATCGCTTAAGATCCCCCCCCCTCTCCCGCTGCCCTACTACGGCAAACTCTTTAGAACCATTCCCCTTCCCCCAAATAACACTCCTCTAGATGCTGCTTATATTGGATACACAAACAATACCCTCAACAACCGCTCCAAGTCACCTCATAAACACACACCCCCTCCGGAAATATCTCACCTCAGACACACTCCCCAGAAAGTTGCAAACTTCCTCTGATTAAGATTCGAACATCACCAGATCTCAGAAATTCAAACATAGGTTTCGACCTCAAACCACTCCCACTCTGTTGTAGCTGCTTATAGAAGCGAACTGTCGACACCTGTGAGGTGCCCCTATTTCGACTCTCCTACAGAATACATACAAATCTCCTCCCTAAGACCTGATGCTCCGTCCGCCAGGTGGAGGCTGCCCGAGTTTTTGGAAATGACGTGGACCTCCCAAATAAGGGAGAATAGTTAAGTAGAGAGAACATGACAAATCGGAAAGGAGAGCCCCACCCCCAATATCCTTAGTGCGAATACACCCTATAGCTTCACAACACCGACAGACCGCCAAAGTGGTATCTCGTCAATGTTTAGGGTTCATCCCTTGGGCCAGGCTCGCAACCATGACCCCTCAAAAAGTTCCACCATTCAATCCTATTATCACCATTCATCTCTTTTGAAACAAATTCACATTCCTTTCCTCCAGACACTCCATTATTAACTCAATCCACCTTTTCTTAGGTCTCCTAATTGGTGAATTCTCAGCACACTCACCTCCAGACATCCGCTTAACCAGCCAATCTATCATCTCATCCTTTCCAATTAACTCAACACCAATCCTAATACTCCTTATTTTACAAATTCTTAAAATCGCAACATCTCTCTAACACAGTCATTCCTCATTCTCACACCTAACACGCTCCTAAAATTATCCATCTGATAAGACTGCATCTTAGATCTATACCTATTATTCCACACTATAGTTTCACTGCTAAGCATTAACATTGTTAACAACATATAATCATGCAGACCCCTACCGCACTTTAATTGCACCAGCCACCATCCTACCACTCACAACTTTCCTTCTACAATAGGAATCATCCGTTCCCTTTTCATCCAACATATGGCCTAAATATTTAAACTCAGATACTTGTTCCAGTTGCTCATCATCCAGCGCGATTTCATACTATGGACTTTCCTCACTCACTACATCACCTTACTTTTTCTACATTTACTTTCAAACCCTCTACCAATACTCTCAAACTTTCTTCAGATTCGCCACATACAACTATGATGTGGAAAAAGAGGTATAGATCTAAGGTGCAACCTTCAGGTGGCATATTTAAGGGCGCGCGTTAGGTGTGAGAAAGAATCTGATAA
>JABUQX010104926.1:17500-22500 GCA_015478945.1 Trachelipus rathkii | reverse complement strand
TCTAAAGCGTTAGGGTGTTGCGCGTCTGGTAAATAATTGCCGATTTTTTTTGAATTGTACGAAATACGACCGTTACTGAAAGCAGGAGACCGAAATTGGGATGATGATACAACCGTATCATCAACACAAGATTTCCTATTACATTCTCTGTTTTTTGTAGCAGGTCTTGATGGTAATGTAACAGATTGTCGGGGTTTTCCTTCATAAATAGCTTCTGAACGACCAGTTTTCGATTTGGTAACACCCCAAAGACTATTTTTGCTGTGGTTACTTTCTGTCAATCCCATGTCATGTATATTATATAAATATAGGCCTATATATAATATACCTTAATAAATTAAAGTTTTAATAATACAATCAATTATTATTACTCAACTGAAATACAAATTTATCATATAAGTTTCGAACACAGATAATTTGACTTCTAAAAGTAAGAGCAATTAAGTCTCTTGCTATCACACTTGGAGCGTCATTATACAGGGTGTCTCAAAAGTCACAATCTTTTGAAAAAGAATAATAACAATAATAATATAATAAAGAGTTTAATATGATGTTTATATTTAAATTTAAATACAGTCGTCCCTCGTAGAACGCGATATTGCTATACCGCGGTTGGCAAAAAGATAAAGAGAAAAATTAAAATTACAAAAATAAAATTAAAATTATGTAACACATACATATGTTAAAAAGATAATAAAATTAGTTAAAATTGCAAAAATAAAATTAAAATAATATTTTTTTAATTTAAAAAAACCTTTTTTTTGTTCATTTTAAGATATGTACAGTACTGTATTGTAATGAAATAAATATAAAACTAATTAACTAGTCAATAAAATATGTTTATTTACTGTTCTGTAAATTACATTATATCTGAAAATTTATTCAATTATTATTAAGGATAAATAAAATACTGATACTATTTTATTCACCTTATACAAAGGTAAAAATTTTAAAAATTAATTTTAAGATTATAAGCGATATCGCCTATAACGCGGGGGGTCAGGAACCTAACCCCCGCGTTCTACGAGGGACGACTATACATTACATTTACATAAAATAATGCTGATCATTTCCTACATAGTTAATTATATTTATTTTCCCTTCTTAAACTAACTTATTATAATTTTTCACTTTATTTTAAATAAAACGTAAATATATAATATATAATTAAATAGTACCTTATAAAACCATATTGTGTATATTTATATATAATATAATATTATATATATATTATATATATAACTATATATATATATATATATGGCTATTTATAAGTGGTTGACTTCAGGCAGCGAAAATCAATAATAAGCTATCGTTATTTAATCATTTGGGTAAATACATTTTAAATTTTTGGGTAATCTAACCTAACCTTAACCTAACCAACCTAAGTTAACCTAACCTAACCAAACTTAACTAAGTTCACCTAACCTAATATTAACGGAGTCAACACTTATTAAATATATATATATATAATTATATATATATATATATTATATATAATATATCTGAACTATAGACCGTATAAAATGTCAAGATTTATATAAAATAAGTATATAAAACCATATATATAATATATCAATATATATTTTCAGGTGGAGAGGTAAAGAGCGAGAAAAAAAACGAGAGCATCAATGTTGGGTGCGTCGAATGTTTACTCTTTGGCTACCAAAGATAAGATTTATTAAACGTAAGAGTTGCATATTGCTCTCTTAATTACGTCATGAGCGCCGTGGCGTAAAATCTTTATCTTTGTGTAGCCAAAGAGTAAACATTCGACGCACCCAAACATTGAGGCTCTCGTTTTTTCTCGCTCTTTTTACCTCTCACACCTGAAATTATATATATTATATATACTATATATATATATATATATTTATAGTTATATATATTTATATATAAATTTAATATATATATATATATATATATATATATATAGCTATTATATATATATATTTTATTAATATTGTATATAGTGGTGACTCCGTTAATATTAGGTTAGGTTAACTAGTTAAGTTTTGGTTGGTTAGAGTTAACTAGGTTAGGTTTAGGTTAAGTTAAGGTTAGATTACCCAAAAATTTAATGTATTTACCCTAAAAATATTAAATAACGTTACATTAATTATTGATTTTCGCTCTTGGAGTCAACACTTATAAAATTAGCCTATAATATATATATATATATATATATATATATATATATATATATATATATATATATATATAATATGGTTTTATAAGGTACTATTTTATGATAAATTTAATACATGAACCGTTTACATAAAATAAAGTGGAAAATTATAATAACTTAGTTTAAGAAGTGAAAATAATAATAATTAACTATGTAGGGAAATTTTCAGATTATTTTATGTAAATGTAATGTATAAGTCGTCCCTCGTAGGAACGCGGGGTTAGCGTTCCTGACCCCGGTATAGGCTGATATCGCTATAACTTAAAATTATTTTAAAAATTTTACCTTCTGATTATAATGATGAATAAAATAGTATCAGTATTTTATTTATCCTAATTAATAATTGAATAAATTTTCAGAAGTATTATATTTACCAGAAAGTGACCAATTACATCTGAATTGATTTATTAGTTTTATATTTATTTCATTACAATACAGTACTGTACATATCCTTAAATTGAACCAAAAAAAGTTTTTTTTAAATTAAAAAAATATTATTTTAATTTTATTTTTGCAATTTTAACTTTAATTTTATTATCTTTTTAAAATTTAGTATTTACATAATTTTAATTTATTTTTTGTATTTAATTCTTTCTCTTTACTTGTACATTATGTAATTTTTAAGCTTATTAAAGGGTAATTCTTCCATTTAAATGTAATATAAACATCATATTAAACTCTTTATTATATTATTATTGTTATTATTCTTTTGCCAAAGAGATTGTGACTTTTGTGACACCCTGTATAATGACGCTCCAAATGTGATAACAAGAGACTTAATTGCTCTTACTTTTAGAAGTAAATTATCTATGTTCGAAACTTATATAACAAATTTGTATTTCAGTTGAGTAATAATAATTGATTGTATTATTAAAACTTTAATTTATTAAGGTATATTATATATAGGCCTATATTTATATAATATACATGACATGGGATTGACAGAAAGTAACCACAGCAAAAATAGTCTTTGGGGTGTTACCAAATCGAAAACTGGTCGTTCAGAAGCTATTTATGAAGGAAAACCCCGCCAATCTGTTACATTACCATCAAGACCTGCTACAAAAAACAGAGAATGTAATAGGAAATCTTGTGTTGATGATACGGTTGTATCATCATCCCAATTTCGGTCTCCTGCTTTCAGTAACGGTCGTATTTCGTACAATTCAAAAAAAATCGGCAATTATTTACCAGACGCGCAACACCCTAACGCTTTAGAAACTCCATATATTGTTTCAGAACGTCAAGCAAATAGATTACCAAATGATTATTATTATTATCATCGTCGTGAAGAACATTTTTATATTTCGCCTTCCAATTGTTCGTTATCAGGGGTTGTTTCATCCCAGCATATTTCTGCAAATCATAAGGGGAAAAAGCTCTCCTCCAGAAAATCTTATAGTTCTTCTGAAAATTGTCGCAATATAGACTCAACATTGAGTAGACAGGGATGTTATGAGGAAATAGCTTTTAAAGAAAAAGAAACTCAAACATTTCCAGAAACATCATCATCTTTGATTCCTCAAAATTTAAAAAAGAAGAAGAAGAAAAGATCTTGTTCCGCAAAACGTTCAACGTCTTATAAAGAGTATTCGAGTAAACCAGTTAAAGACCTTAATGATAGTAAAATTACTCCAAAAACGTTATCATACAGTGTTCCTACAACACCAAGCGAAATTCGTAGCGATCCATATATTTGTTTATTTTACAATAGTTTTGATGAGCTGCCCAGCCCATGTAATGATAATTCATGTATAGGTAAGCGACAAGTACTGTCGGAGACTTCCTTGTGCATTCCTAACGAAGATAGCAAGACAAAAAATAAGAAATCAGAAATATATATTCAATTAGATGATAATTTTAATAAAAATTATAACAAAAGTAAGTCTTCACATGATGATCTAAAACATAATTTAAAATTTTCTAGTGTTAGCAAGTCTTCCTCTGCAACAAAGTTTAGCACTCATAAGAATCTGGAAGTAAAATATAATGAGAAAAAAAACTGTTGTTTATGTAGCAAAGACTCGCTCTGTAATTTTCATGACTCATCATTGTCGGGTGGGGCATCAGATCGTTACTATCCTGTCGGAAATTTGACTATAGATGATTCACACTATGAAAAGTTGCCATGTGAATCAAGCACTGTTATTTCTAGAGATAATGTTAAATGTTATGAAAATCCAGTTCAGAATCATTCTCAAACTTGTTACGATTATCACGACAAATCGGATGTAATATATGACTTCCATAAACCTGATCACCTCAAACCTCAATTTCCTCCAAAAAAATTAAATATGTTTGAAACTAGCTTAGATCTTCAAAATATTAATGGAATTCCCCATGAAATCTTACAGTACACTAGTACAGCTGATATAGTACATAAAGAGCTTTATTGTGTACCTATATTGGAAAATAGTAATGAAAATCAGAAAGACATCCAACAGAATTTACATAACAACGTTAAAACATTAGAAAAAAATTATCCCTCAGGTTGCAATTATGATAAACGTGGCTCACAAAATGGTAATTCGAAAATTTTTTACAACAATTTTAGCTCATATCATCATGAAAATTTAAACAAGAACGAACATCATTTTCAGGAATACGGAACTCTACTTAACTCTCCTGATAAGCCAGAATGTTTACCCTATTTTACAACAGGTGGTGAGAATCAGTCTAAAACGTTGTTGAGGTTCGATAATGGAGTAAATAAAATTTTGTCGGAAATAGATGCTATAAGTACGGAGCCCGAAAGTCAAATAGGTTATTTGCATTTAATAAATATAATAATAATAATAATAATAATAATAAT
>JABUQX010104926.1:0-12500 GCA_015478945.1 Trachelipus rathkii | reverse complement strand
TTGTATTTTTTGTAATTTAATTCTATTAGTAGATGAGGTTAAAAGATACCAGACTGTTGATCCGTAGTCGATTTAGCTTTCTTCGAATTGTTTGTATGTAGTTGATAGTGTAGTTGTTTTATTGCTAAAGCTGTGATTAGATAGAGTTCGTAGCACATTTAATTTTTTGCTTGCCGTACTTATGATGTTTTGAATGTCAGGTGTAAAGGTGAAGTGGGTATCGAAGGTTATTCCTAGAATTTTAGGTTTTGTTTAGGGGGATGATGAAATTATTTAGGGTTACTTGTAGGTGAAAGGATAATTGGTGTATGTCTGTGGTGGATAAATGATTTATCGGCAGAGGCCGACATTCTGTTGGAAGATAACCAAGCTTCTAGGTTATTTAGGTAAATCTGTGGGAGATTTGTGACAGTCGGCTACTGAGGGGTCTGATATGGTTATGTCATCTGCGTTGGTTATTAATTTTGAATTGGGAGTTTGGGGGGATAGGGATATCACCTGTAAAAGGGTTAAACAGGAATGGAGACAGAATAGCTATCTGGGTAACTCCATTTCTTAGTTTTACAGTTTAAGAGAGTTGAATTTTGTTGGATTCCTGAGCGGTGAATCCAAATATAAACTTGGATAGCCATATTTTGTAATTGTTATGGAAGGGCAAATTTAGAATTTTTTGAAGGAGTATGTATTTAGGTACTGTGTCGAAGGCTTTACTGATATCAATAGTCAGGAGTATGTTCTGTGGGATGGTTAAATGTCAGTTGAATGTAAACAAGATGAAACTGAACTAATTTAGACACAGATGAAGGAAGTATGTGGGTGTGCTAAAGACTAAGATTGTAAATAGTGAGTGGTGGAATGAAGAAGTGATACAACCCCTTAAAAGTAAAAAAGAGGCGTGGCAGAATGTGCTGAAAGCCAATGATGAGATTTTGAAAGAAAGGTGTACTGAAATTTATAAGGAGGAAAAAAACGAAGAAGTATCAAATTTTCATAACGAAAATTATAAAAATATAAAAAGATTGTCCCGATGACATTAATATTGATTTTATGCATGGTGCGAGGAGTTCACACTTTGCATTACTCTGGCAGCAAAACTTATAAACAAAGCGAAACAAATGGCAAAAGTACCACGTGACCAAAAATTAATGGAAGTTTTAAAAGCATCAAGCCTGAAAAGTAAGGCACACCTGAGGTTTCTCTCCCCAACAATCAATAAGAGCAAATTGAAACCATCATTGAATGATTATAATATTGCAAAGATATTATAATTAATAACAACAAAAGAAAATTCAAGCAGAGGACTTGACTGCTGGAGAATATTATAGAGAATGGAAGTATCTTCTAATTAACATATTAGAAAATAAAGGAGAGATTTTAGCAAACGACATAAAAATTTCCATGAAAGTAGGAAAAACAAGGAAAGAATGTTAACTGGAAACAAAATATATTGATCTACGGTTCAGAATCTTCATCGGAACTGAAAAGCAAGGAGTGCTCTTTGTGAACAAGTACTTTGAATGAATAACACTATCGAACTGGAATCTGGATCAGAGTCGGATAGTTCATCAGCTTCAGAAATTCTTTCTTGTGATATCTTGTTAGGTGAAGATGAAGAAACCAATATTGATAGGCAATGGGACTAATTGGTGCACTCAGAAAAGCGATTGAAAAATGACAATGAGTCATTAGAACACATTCAACCCGAAAATACTCTGAAAAAATACAAAGTAGAATTGTAAAAGGCATTGAATGTCATAGCGAAAAACCACCGGAAATCAATGCTAATAGTTACTGAGGCAATCCCTTATTATTCTAAAATTTGCAAGGTGCTGCTTACAAAGTTACAGCTTTTCCTCCCACTCAAGTGAGTGCTGATAGCTTATTTTTGGATTTAAAAATATTAAAATCGAATTATCGAATATAAGGACATAGTTAAAGGATGACTCTTGAGGCAGTTTTATTTTTAAGAAATAGCTGTTTTGAATAAAATTATATTGCATATGTTCATATAGTTCAAAAAGGAATTATTTTAATTTTAAAAGTTATAATTTATTTTATTCTTTTAAAAAATATTTTGTAAATTTTTAATTGTAAGTCAGAATAAAGGGGAACTAATGATATCATATGTAAACGGAGATGAAATTATAACCAAGAGCTGGAGCCGGAGTCAAACAATTTTAAAATACTGGAACTGGAGCCGCTTAACTTTAAAATGCTGGAGCAGGAGTCAAAGCTTAAAAAAAAATTACCGGCTCCGCAGTCCTGTTTGTACAAGAAAATATTTAGGGTGTCATCTTTGTGCATTTGTTGTGGCCACCGAAAATTGTTTGATGAATGTAATTGGTTTTCTTTAATAAATAATTAGGGAAGAGGCATGGAATTAATTAAGCAAGTTATTATTTTCATTTATTTTCTAACATAATTTCAGTTTTGGCAAACAATCGAAAATTATTATTATTATTATTATTATTTTATTATTATTATTATTATATTATTATTATTATTATTATTATTATTATTATTATTATTATTATTTATTATTATTATTTTATTATTATTATTAATTATTATTTCAGATTTGCAATCTAATTGCCATGAACAATTGCCAAACGCGTATCATTAGACTGCAAATTGAAGTCGCCTGACCAAGAATACAGAAGACCTTCCTCCCCGTCTCTTTTTGAGGAGGAAGAAGACCATTCAAACAGGGAAGACGACATTCCATTAATTAAGGAGGAAGCGAACAATGATGGAGAAGATGACGACGAAGAAGAATATTTCGAAGAGGTTGCAGAGGAAAAATATGAGGAAGAGATTTTAGAGAAAGAGATTCTTCAGGAAAAAGGAATATTGATGACCGCCGAAAATAGGCAGGAGGTATTTTTATTTTATTGTTTAATCCTGGTGTTCTTGTTACAAAGCAATTCTGAAAATGCTATAAATAAAAAAATTAGGTAAAAATTTTTAATTTCTTTTTAATTTGTTCTTTATTTATTAAAAAAAATTTTAAGATTTTCTACTTGAGAATAAACAGTACGCGACGAATTCAGTCATTAGCTGTTGACAGCGAAAAGATAGAAGAGTGGGTTCAGAAATGCCCTATTAACAATGTTGGACTTCAGATAACAAAAGTATTCAATATTATATATATATATATATATATTATATATATATATATATCATCAAAATTATAGATAGTATATATTATATATATATATATATATATATTATTATATAGTATATATATATATATAATATATATATATATAATATATATATATATATATATATATTATATATATTATAATATATATATATATATTATATATATATATAGTATATATTATATATATATATATTATATATATATATTATATATATATAATATATATAAACTCTCAAAATTAACGCACCACTAGCTCATATGACGTTAACAGGTTACAGAACGGACCAGAACGCTGTTTAACTTTATTTATGCAAAATACACAGCATCAGGGACAACAGTATACAGGCTGCCTAATATCTGTTGGGGTGTATAGGGGTCCGCCCATCGCTATAATTAAGATTAGAAAAAAAAATGGCAAACCACGTAACTCAGCTTTAGCAATTGGGGGAAGATTATGGCATGTTGAGTGCGTGGTCCATTCAGGTGTGAATTTAACCGCTACAATCATGGAAAGGATTGCTCGTCGACAAACACGTGATGAGTGCGTGCAGATTATGACCCTCCGTGCCGAGGGGACGGGGTGCCGTGAACTCAGTAGACGGTTTGGTGTAGCACGCACAACCATTGCTCGGGTCGTGCGGCTGGCATCACGATACCCAGGAGCACCAAAGGCGGCGGGCCAAGGTTGGCCACGCATCACGACTGGCGTGAAAGTTCCGTTTTATGCGTTATGCAGGTTGTAAGAGACCGCCATACGACAGGAGGCACTTTCAAATACAGCTGCAGGAGGCACATTGAACCCGCGTGAGTGATAATACAATACGTAGACGCCTCGCGGAACATAATTTGCAGCCACGGAGGCCTGCCATAGCACCACGGCATATCATAGAGCATCGACGAGCGCGACTAGCATTTGCCAAGGAACACCTACATTGAACCGTCGGCGATTGGGCGAATGTGGTGTTTACGGATGAGTTCAGAGTCAGTCTTTACACCTCCCGATCGGCGATCCAGAGTCTATCGACGACCTAATGAGAGGTACTCACAATGTAATATGCAGGAGGTATTGCCATTTGGAGGTGGATCTCTCATGGTCTGCGGAGGCATGTCTTTAACGGGTCGAACAAAGTTGCACTTCCTAGATGGCGGTTCCCTAACCGCCGCGCGGTATATCGCAGACATCCTTGACCCGTATGTCGTGCTATATGCCCCCTACATCGGTGACGGATTCGTTCTAATGCTTGACAACGCAAGACCACGCAAGGTCAGATGTGTCACCGAATACCTAACGACGGTCCAAATCAGTACATTGGATTGGCCAGCATACAGTCCCGACCTAAACCAATTGAACATGTGTGGGACATGTTGAAACGGCGGTTGCGACAGCTGCAACCACTGCCAGGAACCCTCCAGGTGCTGCGGCAGGATGTGCGTTGCTTATGGGTTCAGATTTACGTGAAGGACATTCGGCACCTCATTGAGAGCATGCCACAACGGTGCTAAGCCGTCATCCATGCCAGAGGTGACCATATACGTTATTGAGTAACAATATTCAGACACGAACCCTTCACCTCAATAACGTCCCACGTTGGAGGAAACGCATCGGCCACATACAGGACCCATTCCCAGACCCCAGGGGATTCCTGTGGCCTCCTCGACAATCTTACCACTGTATAATGTGTCCCCGATGCTGTTATTTGCATAACCTGTAACCTGTTAACGTAATATGAGCCAGTGGTGCCCTAATTTTGACGAATAATATATATATATATATATATATCATATATATATATATTATATTATATATATATATATATAATATTATATATATATATATATATTAATATATAGTATATATATATATATATAATATATATATTTATATTAAATATATATATATATATAGATAATATATATATATATATATAATATATTATATATATAAATATATATATATATATATATATTTATATATATATACTATATTTATATATAATATATATAATATATATATAAAATATAATAATATTATATATACCAAAATATAAAATCTATTTTATAAAATAATAAAAATTTATGAAACTAAGCCATCTTTTAAATCAATTACTTCTTTTTGTACACATAATATCAGGATTTAAGTAAATAAAAAGCATTGAATATAAATTTACTAAATATTGAATATAATTATTAATATTTTATTATATTGACTATATATTGGATTAAATGCTCCTCTCTCTCGTATATACTAATATCAATATTATCACTCCCTATTCTCTTCTTCCCCATACTAGCCCCCTGTCGTGCCAAAAAAAAAAAGGTAGTAACGGGAACCCGCTTTTTTACTTTTTGCTCATCTGGATTAATCATCAGCACACCCTGTTTTAGCAGATAAGATATAGAAGAGTAATTAGTATTGTCGTTACATCAGAAAATACAGAAACAGGTGTTACCCTATTATGTGACTCTCCGCCGCGGTATCGCGCGACATAGAAATGGTTTTTGAGGATAAAAAGTTTTCTCTCCCCTTACATAATAGGAAAGTATAGAATATTCCAAATTAAGTTGTATATTGTGTCATGCCTAGAATACGACGATATAATTCTATATTAATATCCACCTAATAAAGACTTTTGGCATTCACTTTTACTGACGTGTTCGACGAGCCCTTATACTTCTCTTTTATAAAAAAACGGTGTTATATCTCGCTATGCCTTAAATGTGGAGGATAATCATGTCTCTCACCTGGGACCAGGCCCACTAAATCCAATTGACCCGCCGTCTGTTTCCCGCGCAAAATCTCATTGCATTCACTTTTATAAATTATGCTAATCCCTCATCTATCTAACTCATTTTCGTGATCAAAACAACCTCGACATTCCTAATGCCTTCAGACATTGATTTGGTTTTTCAACTGTGACTTCAAATTCGACATTTAATTAGGTTTCTTCCAGACGGCTCGATATATAATTATAATCAGCCAAAAAGCTCACCACTATTATATATCTTCGTCATTGATAATCACTAATATACTCGGCTAATCATCCATCACTTTTTACATTATGACCAAATCACTAATTCTCTATATACTACGCTCGGTTTTATTCTCCTACATTTATCAATTATGTACAGCATTACAGGCACACATAATACTTTATCCAACACTTTTCATCTCTTTAATTATTTACTTCAATATATTACTTCTCATTAACTATAATCAAGCACTTATATATACTAAAAGAATTAATATTCATCTCGAACAGATTATTGCATCTTAATATGGATTTATAATTACCTCATATATTAATTTCCATAATCATAGCTTCACTACTATTAATATAACTCAATATTACTTACTCCTCACACCCACTAAATATTCCGTTTACATGCTCTCGCCGCGCTTGCACCGTATAGCCTGCTCCTCAGACTTTGTCCCATTGCATTCACGAAGTAATTAGTTTAGAGCATAATAACAACCTTAATATAATAATAATAAAATACCTACCATTCACAACTTTTAACAACTTACTAATTGTTGCATTATCCGATATTCCTTTTCATCTCACTACATTATTATATATATATAAATAAATAATCATTTAACTCACTTAATAATTTTAAATCTCTAAGTAATTTTACCTATATAGTCTCTAAGATTGTTACATTCACTTAACCATTAATAATCACTAACTATATTTCACTACATTCAGATTCCTCCATCATATTCTATATATATATTTATAATAACCTACTTATTACACAAGTCACCCTATAAATTATATAATTTATATTCTGCCAATAACAGTTTTTTTATTCATTTAGCGCAAAACCTCTCTTCTTGACGTTATTACCAAATCACTTTACTAAACCTGCTCTTTACAATATCCTCGGTTACCAAGACTTTCGGTGTCATGACAATGGCAGTCAAACTGCGAAAGACCCACAAAAATCCTCCAAATATCAGCACTATACCTCACCATAATACCTCTTTATTTACTCCCATACTCATATATACTTTCTCGCTCATTTAATGAAAGAGATATTATTATATCAAATTGTTAATATATAAATATTAATTAACTTTTTGACTGTTTAAAACTTATCTCAGATAATGTTCCATCTTGTATAGGTATGTGCTATATATAAGTAAATACTATCAAATTTTCTGCTGAGAGGTACCCAGCAGCTATTAATTACTCTTCGAACTATATGTAGAACTACTCATAAGTTTGAGTAGGATCAATGACCAAGTATTATTTCCTATTTGGCAGTTTTACTCAAGCATTTTGTGAACTATATATCGTAGGGTAAAAATAATTTTATTTAGCTTAATTATTCCTACATCACCAAATAAATATTAGGATCATCTATATTGAATCTGAATCGTTTCTTACTTGGTATATACGTTTTTTACCAAGTCATTATTATTGCTAATAACATAAAACATATTAATTATTATAGTGGATACATATATCATGCGTGTGTTTTAATCTAAGTAACATATGAGAGACTGTTAATTAATTCTTTCCAGTGATATAGATTATATTGTATTTACTATTATTCTGTATCATAAATTGTTGAATCTCTGTGTATCTTCTCGTGTACGAATTTTTTTTTTCTCATAACACGTTTATTGAGGGTTGGCTCTAATTTAATAGACTGTCGGATTGAAGTTTTTCAAACGTGTACACAAGATGAGTACACTGATGATTCTGATGTTCCTATCGTGATATAGCAAGAAAATCAGCTCAGAAAGAAACAATGACAATATGGTGTGCTCTCGAAAAATAAAGATAAAGCAACGAATTGCGCGATCTAAGTTAAGTCTGGCTCCCTACAGTATTGTTAACCGATTTTTAATATCGCTACAGAAACTTAAAGATAATACCGTCTTTAGTGTCCTCTCAGTAAGTTAATAATACCATCTTCCATATCTTTCTTAAATAGAACCGTCATTCACTATGTTGGCACTATGTAAACGATGGTCCGATCAAAACTCGCTTTCTGGTTATGAAGAGCTGCTCTGCAGTCATTAATAGGTATTTGACATATCAGGGAGTCAACTCGCATATGCGCCCCATGGTTGGGTCCACAATGACGCAGAGCGTACCTCGCATTCTATCTCTCTCAATCCCCCTAGTGTCTCTTCATATTGGTCTTTTCACTAGCGTGTCTTTATTAACACTCGTTTTCTTCTCGGCGCTGTGATATTTATGATGTTCCTTATCTCATTAATACTCACATTTACTTTTACCTGAATCAGTAATATACTTTCGTATATATGCGAACTGCAGCTGCTCAAATCGCACTTTTTCGTGCACCAAGTTCCGCCTGTCTTTTCTCCCAGTTGACGCCGGTCGGTTCCACCAACACAGGCTACTGACCCCATTCCCTATCTATTATGAAGCATCCGTCACTTATTTACGTACAAAGCACTATTGAAGTACCTTTTATTCGAATACACATTACTGACCATGAGTGACCAACTCGTACATTCGTCTTAATTAGATATTTCATCTAACTTCATTTTTATTTTTCTTTTCATTTCTTATATATATATATTAGCCCTCTCTTTTCCATATCACCACAATATTCATTTACTCTCACATAACACGATACAAAAAGTTACTATACACGATATCCGATACCATCGCGCATAATTCATATCAGACCGTTCTTATGCGTACGGCAAAGCGCAGCGCGGAATGTGCCGGGATGTTACACTTCGCGCGCTACATCCCTTTAGAATTTAGATACTCATACATCTTAGAACTACTCAACCTATTGACACTATACATTAGATACTCTATGGAAGAATATACTTTCTTATTCTTCAGTAATACCTATTAGAGAATCTTCTAACTACTGTAAAAAGGTATAGTAATAATAAACATTAAAATAAATACCATTTCTTAAAGTAAATTACTTTATTTGATACATTGTCACGATAGAATAACTGCTAATTGTTGTGTTTTAGCACACTTCATAATGAACTAGTTACCCTCATTTATCATATATTATTTCACACAATACGATTTAAATGTGCACCAGCCTACCTTCTCCTGACCATTCAACAACTTATTTACTCTAATAAATCAATACTATTACTCATTAGTGACATTACATAACCGTTCCACTATTATACTAAATATATTACCAACATAATACCATATATACTCACTATTAATATATTTAAATCTATAGACTACTTATGTTCCAGAATCTGCCTCACATACTAATAACATAAAATATTTACACATATATCTATATGTAGGGAATCTGTTCTTGATCTCATACAACTCCTTCAATAACCTATACTCGTCCATCCACGTATATAAAAATAATAAATATTAGTTTTCTCAAGCTCACTCATTATACCTAGTAAATTTACCACACCCTGCCAATATACTCGTATAGTAGTTCCAGAGCCACTGCACATGAACATCTTTTTTAGGACTTTCGCACAACACAGAACCTAAAATACATCCCGCATAAATAAATAAATAGGTATATTTATGCTATGTTAACACCTTCTTTCCCTAATTCTCCATCAATTATCTTTATTTTAAAACCTCACATAAAAAGCCAATTTTTTATATTTATATATATATATAAAATTATATACACTTTCTACCTATATATATATTCTATATAATAATTTTTCATCCCCCACCCTTTGGAAAGAAGCATATTTAAATATCCAATAAATAAAAACAATTTACATTTAACCGTACAATTAATATAATAACATATATAAATATGATTAAATTATAATAATAATATAAATATTTATATATATTATAAATAGGTTTAATTATTATTAAATAATATATAAAGTAAGTATATAATAATATATGGTAAGTATTATTATATATTAAAATATTATAAATCATATAATAGTATTAAAGAATATAGATATAAATAATTATTATAATATCCATAAATAATAGTATATATTAATATATTAGTAAATATTATATATTAATTAATTATATATATTATTATAATATAATACATTAATTAATTATAATTAATATATTTAATTATTATATTAATACTTTCTATGTCGATTACAATTTGTATCCATATATCCAATACCTCTCATAAATCCTACCCTAATCTGAATCTAAGACGGTTACAGGGGTCATCAATCTATTATACCATACTTTAAGGTTCTTGGTTCATAAGGGAAATATTTGATTTATATATATTATTATGCCTCAATGTTCATAGAGCTCTCTCAACGCGTGGGTCGGCACCTTTATCTCTGGTGTGCCTCGTGTGTCTGAGAAGGTTAAAATAAACTCTCCAAACTAGACTATATTTATCTTGTGAGCGCCTATTAAGCAACAAATAGTAATCCTAGTCAATATTTTATAAATAACTAATAAATAATAGTCATTTTCCTTTTAAAAAAAATTTTATTTATATCCTCGTATAGTAAATACTAGAAAATAAGATTTTCTTTTATAATTATAATTTTGAGTATTAAAATCAATAAAAATGCAATTAAACCTTTAAAACCATATGAAAAAATAACTCAGTGAAATTTTGCACGGGAAAGGCTACCACTGCCACACACACACACACACACAACACACCACACCACACACACAACACACACACACACACACCAACACACACACACACCACACACACACACACCACACAACACACACACACACAACTACCACTAACCGACACAACACACACACACACACACACACAACACCACTACTACACATCACACATCACACACACACTACCACACAAACACACACACACCACACACCACACACCACAAGCACTATAGTACACTACACACTCACAACTATCGTATTAACATAACACACTACACACACACACACATACACACACTACACCACACACACAATCACACTACAAACACACAACACGACATCAACAACTACCCATCACTATCACAACACACACACCAACCCCACATCATCAATACACAACACCTACTAACACACACTCACCACACACACACACAAGTGTCGGTACAAAAATTATAATATAAATAATTATATATATTAGATAAATTATATTTGTAATATATTAATTATATTATATATAATATATAACTAATAATGTCTCTACTAATTATATATTAGCGATAAATAAAAAATAAAGAAAAAATAACACTTCATTTAAACATATTTAATAAAGCAAATTTCTATATGTCATATCGTTTTTCAATTAATAATAATACAGTATATTCGTTTTTTTTACAAATTGTGAATAAGCTTGATTTAAAGCGGATTGATAATTATGACTAAATTAAATATATAAAACAATAATGATTATTTAATAGGTAGTATTAAAACACCATTGTCAGTGCAATAAACTTACACAATAAAAATAATAAATATAAAAATTTACATTTTCATTATATTATACTCATAACGAAGATTAGTTTAATTATAACATCAACTTCAATTCTTCATAATTCATTGTACAAAAAAGTTTTTATATTCAATGCGTTGACACATAGATAGATATATTATTAAGGATTATAGTATAGGGATGGACACATAAAAGATCAATTGATTTTTTCAACTTGATTTTTTACGTATTGGCATTATTTTCTTTGTTCCGAAAATACATCTTAATAATTGTTTTTTTGCCTTTTTATATATATTTACCTTCATATTTCGTTTTTATGATCTCTCTTCTTTTGTAATTAATATTATAATATTTATTATAATTAATTTTGAATAATTATTCTGGCATATAACATATCGTAATGATACATTTTTGTTACTGCAAAAATCATTCCTAAAAAGTAATACTTTAAGAATATTATAAAGCAAACTACTCATATCATTTAGGAAGTTTACTAAAGTCTTTTTAATTGTCAAATATTATTTATAAGCCAAAAATATACTTACTGTTAAAAATTACATTTTTTACTATATGTTTATCCAAACGGCTCTAAACGACTAATGAGGCCAGCTTACAACTCTAATTGGTTCAAAATGTATCTTGGCGTAATTTTTCTGTTATAAAACGCTATGTTTTTCATTTGGAAGCAATTCTATCCTAAGATCTTGATAAAGACCTTACGTTAGCCACAGTCATATTTTAATTTATATTATTTATATAAAATACACTCTTTTATAATGTAGGTAGGTTTGCTTACTTTTACATATGGTCATATAGTGATACTATAATCAAGCCTCTCTATTTTAAGATTTAATATTTGATACATTCAGGCCATCTATAGGTGAGCCTTAGCGTAGTTAAAAATAATTACCTAATTCTAACTTTTAAATATAAAAATAAAGTTTGTTTACAAATTATATATTTTGTAAGT
>JABUQX010104925.1:7500-12107 GCA_015478945.1 Trachelipus rathkii | reverse complement strand
GAAGATGTTGTGGATCAAATCTTTACATTGAAAAAATGATTGAGAAAATGAGGAGGAGAAGAATAAATTATATTAGGTTTTATGGGATTTAAAACATGTATGATGGATTAATTATGAAGCTTTATGGCAGTGTAGTGATATATTTTTGTAGGCTTTGAATGGATCAATGTATGTTTACTATAGTTGAGCATGTTCTGTAGGAATAAATTGTCAATGTTGATTTTGTTAATAGTGGAGTGAACGTAGTGTTATGTCTCTTGGTTATTCAATTTAGGATGGAGTTTGAAGGAATTCGAGGTGGGATGAGAAATGTGTTAGAATATGTGAAATAGATAGTGAGTGCGCCTACGTATATATGCGGTTATTTGGTTCTGTGTGAGGCAGAATCTTGAAAGTTTAGCAGATTAGTGAGAATTCTCGGGTAGTAAAAGGAGGTTTGAAAGTAAACGTAGATAAGGTAAGGTTAGGTCGTGATTGAGGACAGTCCTCGTTGTGGTTTGTTAGAGTGTGAGCAGCTGGAGCAAGGATCTGAGGTTAAATATTTAGAGGCTAAACCAAAGAAGGAAAACGGATGATGCAGTATGTAGTAGGAAAGTTGTGAAGTAGTAGGAAAGTGCAATTAAATCGTTGTGTGAGCTAGGGTCTTACATGCGGTTAGATTTAAATAGGTATGTTGTACCTGTGTTATTGTTGGTAGTGAGACTATGGTCAATAAAAATTAGATCTAAAGTTCAATGGTTCAGATGGACAATCTTAGCCATGCTAGGTTGTAAGAAGAATTAATTAAATGAGGAATTACGTATTAAGAGGTTTGATTGTGTGTGATGAAAGCTAAATGAGAGAATTAAATGAAAGTTAGTTAATTTGTACGTGGAAAGTCGAACAAGAGAAGATGAAATGATAGTCGGTTGTAAGCGGATGTATAGTGGGAGACTGTTGGGAACCGACGGCTGGGAGACCTTTTTAAAAAAAGTGATGGTCGGTGAACGAATGTCTAGGGAAGAAATGTTTTTAGTTTGCAGAGCCGAGATAAGGCATGATAGAGAAAATGGCAGGGGTTTGTAGGGCATAGTTTGTCAAACTGGCCAAGATGAACCTTCATTGACGATTTACAATAGTGAGGCGTCCGTCGCAGTCCATGAAAGCATTTAGGGTGATTTTCTGTCTTACGATCTTTCACTAATTATGGTACAGAGGGGGCGTAAGGGTTTCTTTTCGACTTTAGTCATATTCTTCTACTGCTTTTCTTTTCTGATGCTTGTAGCGCTCCTTATTCCCAATCTTGGACAATAAGGAGGTAAAAAGAAATAAAGAATATATATATATATTATATATATATATTAATAATATATATATATATATATATATAATAATTAATATTATATATATATATATAATATAATATAATATATATAATATAGTTATTAATATATAATATATATATTATTATTATATATTATATATATATATAATATATATTATATGAGTTTTCAAGAATTTCAGTACATAAACAGCAAAATTAAAAAAAAATTTTTTTTAACATATTTGAACCGTTTCATTGTAAAGAACATTACGTATTTGTTTGTAATGCATTTTAACCAATCTTGAAGTATTTCATTCCTATATTATTACCTTTTGATGTGTCTTTTTTTCATTACTTGCTCAACTAATTTCAAGTTAAGCTCTATAATTTTTGTTTTTTAATAAATATAATTAATGTATTTATAATTTCAGTCTGTTTGGATATTAATAAACGATTGTTTGAACACATATTGTAAAACCATATTTACTTTTTTATTTTTCTCATTTTCAAAGCTACGACGTGATTGTAACAGCGGGAGAGAAAGAAATCCTAAAACAGTTCAAATCGTTTGACGCCAATATTGTCTTTTCATCCGAAGACAACTGCTGGCCTGACGAAACTCTGAAGAAGGACTATCCTCTCGTTCTCCACGGATATCGTTACCTTAATTCTGGAGGTAAGAGATTAATCCTTCATAATTAAGGATACTTATAGTGATTTTTTTTCATTATTATTATAATGAAAGAACAAAATTGTCATCTTTGAATTATTTTTTCTATACTATTATATATATATATTATATTTATACTATATATATATATATATAATAATATATTATATATAGTAATATATAATCTATATGGTGTGTTTGAGATTTTTATTATTATATATTTTGATTCTTGATCTTCTCATTATAATTTTTAAAAATATAATATTATTATATATTATATATATATATATAAATATATGTAACTGGGTAAAAGCTATGGTAACTTTGTGTGTGTGAGTCAGATTTAATGGTTAAAGTGAGTACGGAGCGTAAACCTTATTTCAAAGTTGTGACGTATGTCCATTGGAGGGAAAACTTGTGACGGACTAGATTTCTTGGAAAGATATGAAATATGTATTGGAAAGTGAAATAGGAGACTTCAGATTATTAGTGTTGGGACCTGAAATGATTGGTAAGTGACTAAAAAAGGATGATATAACAGTGTTTTGTGGGGCGAGAATGAGCAAATGAAGGAAGGTTGCTGATTTCTTCCGTCTGAAGAGTAGTATTGGGTAAAGATATACTTCTTTAAAAACAAGATATCCATAAGTATACTAGAGTTGTGTAGGTAGAGAATGGTTTTGAAGTGAAAATATGATTGATTTTTGTGTTGAAGATGATGATGTCAGTATAGTTGGATGTTAATCAGTGAGAGGTAGAATGGATTATTCGAATCATTATAGTTGTTTATGTTAAAATTAGTTAGTGGGTGCTATGGATGAGAGAGGAGTGATACGAAGGAAAGTAGGATAAATTAAAAGAGTGAGAAGTTAAGTGAGCAAAACAATAAGATAAGTATGTAGAGCGCTCGCTAGTAAATCGTTTGAATGTCGAACAATTGATTACTAACAAATCTGGGGGCAAATGAAGAAGCAATTGTTAGTAGTGCAAGGAAGTGTGTGGATATGCTAAAGTATGAAGTAAGAATTTTAACAGCAATGTGATGAAAGTGATGAAACGGTAAAGGTAAAAAGAAAGTGTGGTTGAATGTACTAAAGCAAATGATAAGTTTCAAAGAATATGCTTAAATTATATAAGAGAAAAAAGAAATTACTTAAAAAGGTGGGATACGTAGAGAAAACAGAGGTAAAAATGAACAGTTTGGGAAAAGGATGAATGGTGAATCAAGGAATAGGAAGCTTTTGGAAGAAGGAAAGTATAAGAATGAGAATAAGGGAATCTGCTTGGAATAATAATGAATAGGGATTGTTTTTGTAACTGATGAAATGGATGTGAGAGTGTGAAAGAACTACTTATCGCAAAACTGTCACAATATTATTCAAACAGTAATATGAGTGTTATGAATTGTCTCACTTGTTGGATGGCCGATAGCAAAGATAGAATGAGTTATTTTCTATCATCTACACACTGGATGACGTATTAGTAAGGAGGAATGTAAGTAGGTAAAAGTTGAAAGAAGGTAATTGTAGGCTATAGATGAAATTACTAGTGAAAATGATCAAACGAGGCGAGGATGTGATTGATTGGATTTGGAGTGTGTAATAAGCGTTTATGAGAGGGTATAGTTCCAGACATTGGAGAGAGACGTAATAGTACCTTATATAAAGTGTAGGAGAAAGCGGAACTGTGGAATTAAGGGGAAGTAAGTTTATTGAAGTGTTTAGGGAGGTATAGCTGGATATTTTTGTCGAAAGAGTGGGTCGATGACATGAGGACTATTGGTGAAGAACAATGGGGTTTAGGAGTGGTAGAGGATGTAGTGGATCAAACTTTCATTAAACAATAAGACTAAAATGTTTCAGAATAAAATATATTTAGTATTAGATGATACACAGCGCTATGATAGATTAACAAAAATAGAAAGCTTATATACAGTATTAGTATAATTGTTGGCGGTTAGTTTGAAGGAAATCAAAAGTATGTATGACGAATTATGAAGATCAAAGACAACGTGTGTAAGCATATATGTTCAATTGATTGTTTAGGAATAATAAGTGGATGAGACAGGTTTGTGTATGTCTCCTTGGTTATTCATTTATATTGGATGTTATTGAAGAATTCAAGGTGGGGATGGCAGGAAAATGTGTTAGAATGATGGAGAAATGGAGATTGAGTGAGGATGCCTACATTATATGCGGATGATTTGTTCTGTGTGGCGAATCTGAAAGTATTGAGAGAGATTGTAGAGAGATTGCATGAGGTATGGTAAAAGGGTTTGAAAGTAACGTAGATAAGAGTAAGGTTAGGTTGTGAGTGAGGACATCTCAGTTGAAGTTGTAGATGTGACCTTAGAGCAAGTGAGTTATATATTAAGGTATGTGTTTGGATGAAAGTTAACGATATCGGCATTGTATAGAAAGTTGTGAATGGCAGAAATTGCTGGGTTGCAATAAATCGTGGTTGAATAAGGGACTAATCTTCAGTGGTAATCTACATTAAGGTAGTTATTACTGTGTTATTTATGAGTGGAATATGTTGAATAAGAAAATATAGACTAAATTCAATGTGATTCAAATGGACAATCTTAGCGGTGTAAGTGGTAAAAATTATAAAATGAGATATATGAACGTATTA
>JABUQX010104925.1:0-2500 GCA_015478945.1 Trachelipus rathkii | reverse complement strand
TTAGTAGCAAGAGAAGTATGTGATGTGCTGGAAGTAGGAATTAAGAATGAAATAACAGTAGCAGAGAGCAGCATAAGCGGTTAAAAGTAAAAGAAGAAGCTTTTTATTAAAAGTACTGGAAAGCCAATGATGAGTCCAAAAGAGAGGTCTTTGGAATTATATAAGTGAGGGAAAGTGAAGACTAAAAGATGGCTACGTAGGAGTGGTGAAAATGATAAATGAACTGTCTAATGTGCAGAATAAATACATAATGGAATAGGAAGCTCCTTTGAAAGGAAGTGCGATAGGTTAAGAATGAGAATAAATATAACTAAGCTAGAATAATGAATAAGGATTGTGCTTTCGTAACTATGAAATTAATATGAGGAGAGTGGAGGGAACGTTTGAAAATCTGCAGTAACATTGGCAGCGCAATGAAGAGGATAGTGAATGTGTGTGAGTTTAATGGTGCAAGTAAGATGAGGTAACAGTAAGGAGGTGGTAATGGGTGGGAGTGAGAAAGTTGAAGAATGGCAAACTGCAGGTATAGATGGAAACAACAGGATGAAATGATCACAACTGAGCGATGGCATTAAATGGGATTTGTAAAAGTTGTGTAGCAATGGTTATATGTAGGGTATAGGGGTAAGAGATAACTGAACTAGGAATTATAAGGGGATTAAGTTTATTGAGTGTTATAGAAAAGATAAGATATATTTTGATTGAAAGAGTGCTTCGAGTGACTGAGGGATTGTTTGGTGAAGAACAAGGTGCATTTAGAAGTGGTAGAGGATGTGTGGATAAAATTTTTACATTTGAAACAGACGATCAGGGAAAACAAGAGAGAAGAAGTGAAACAAATTGTATTTCAGGCAAGCGCATTTGCAACAGGCGTTTGATAGAATTAATAGAGGGAAGGTCTATGGCAGATGTTAGTGACATAGATGTTATGGCTATTTCCTAGGCTGATCTGGCATGCGAATGACAGAAGTGTGTAAGGAACAAACATCGTAGTTATATCATTAATATTAATGGCGGAAGTGAGGCAGGATGTGTTATGTCTTGGTTTAATATTAATAGCGGAGTGAGGCAGGGATGCGTTATGTCTCCTTGGTTATTCAATTTGCATTTGGACGGGGTTATGGAAGAATTAGAGGTAAGGGTGTGGCACGGGAAGGTGTTAGAATGATGGAGAAAGGAAGAGAGTGGAAGGTGACTTATTATATGAGGGTGATTTGTTTTGTGTGGCGAATCTGAGGAGATTTTGAGAGGACTGGTAGAGAGGTTTGGCAGGGTGTGTAAAAGGAGGGGTTTGAAAGTAAATGTATATAAAAGTAAGGTTATGGTAATTTGTGAGGGGAGTCCGCTGTTTGAAGTTATATTAGCAACTGAAACAAGTGTCTGAGGTTAAATATTTAGGATATATGTTGGATGAAAAGAGAACGGATGATGCAGAGTGTAGGAAAGTTGTGAATGGTAGGAAGGTGGCTGGTGCAATTAAATTATTGGTGGATGTAAAGGGATTAAGTCTTGAGTGCTCTAGGGTTTTGCATGAGGTTATGTTGTTACCTGTTTTAATGTATAGTAGTAAAACTATGGTTTGGAATAAGAGGTATAGATCTAAGGTATAATGTGTTCAGATGGACAATCTTAAGGGCGTGTTAGGTGTGGGAAGAATTGATAAAATGAGGAATGAACGCATTAGGGAGTTGTTTGGTGTGAAGAAAGGAGTAAATGAGAGAATAAATGAAAGCACATTGAGATGGTTTAGTCTTGTGGAAAGGATGGATGATAGTCGGTTGGTTAAGCGTGTATATAGTGGTGAGTGTGCTGGGAATCGACTGTCTGAGAGACCAAAGAAAAAATTGGATTTGGTCAATAAAGGAATGCCCCAAGGATAAGAATGTGAGTTTGGCAGAGAACAGAAGAAAGGTGCATAATAGGAGTGAATGGCAGGGATTTGTGAAGGGATATGGTTGTGGTCTTTGCCCAGGGGATGAACGCTACAATGACGTCACAGTCCCGTGAAACCCTATGGTGAATTTTTCTGACTGCGACGATTTCTCACTTAAGGGTATAAAGGGGACGGTAAGACTGGGCTTTCTTTTCAACTTGCGTCATATTCTTCTACTGCTTTTCTATTCCGGTGTATGCTAGAATCCTCACCCCAAATTTGGGGATACTAATATGATGATGATGATGATGATTATATATATATATTATATACCGTATATATATATATATACATATACCGTTACATATACACGTTATTATATATATATATATATATATATATATATATATATATTATTATTATTATATATATATATATATATATATATATATATTATATCGATATAACATATATAAATATAGATTATGTATATATATATATATATATATATATATATATATTATATATATATATATATATTGAAGGGCGCACGAAAAACGATGGTGCTATTTCCCAATGATAAGGAAAAACGGTTAAACACCCAACGGAAACCAGAACGAAGCAATA
>JABUQX010104924.1:30000-36375 GCA_015478945.1 Trachelipus rathkii | reverse complement strand
CGACTGCCATTTGGTTTACGATTAAATATAAATGACACATCATTGGGAATAACGAAGCTCCTTGTGAAGATATCAACAACAGACGTGGAGATGCGGGGAGATGTCATCGTACCAATACAGCGAAAAAATGTCCTACTGACGGAAATCGTATGCGTAAACAGACCCTTGATAGGTAATTTGATGATTCTTCTTTCAGCCAATCAGAAGGAAAGTAAACCAAGAATACAACGCACAACGAACCATAATCAGTTCAATGAAGGGTATATGATTCTCGCTAGACAACACAACAGCAACAACAACAACAACAACAACAACAAAACAACAACAATTAAACATAGTTACAAAAAATAAGTTCTTTATATACCAACCACGAATATATTGCTAACGTAACAAATGTTTCACGTTAATAAAGCTAACATAGCTTTACCAGAACTAAGAATATATAATGTACAATAACAAAATCTAACACACTTTACGCTAGAATAAACAACTCATTAACAAAGTTCCTTACTTAACAGCAGTAAAGTACCTAGCCCAGCGTACAAGACGAAACCTATTCACACTTTTTTCAAGCATATCTCTAACATATCATTGTTAATTTTACAGTATAACCACTATGATTTACGTCGCATTTCGAGTTTCATTTCGGATAAACATAGCACAAAAATGAAGTTCTTTATATTACTAACCAGCGAATATAGGTTAACATTATACAATGTTTCCACAATAATAAAGCTACATTAGCATCATCATTGAACTAAGAAAATAATTACAACGCAAAACTTAAACAAACTTACGCACTAATAACAGTTAACATTAACAAAGTTCCCACTTAACACCTGTTAAGTAACTAGCATTGCATACAAAACGTAACCTATTCATACTTTTAATAAGTTCTTATATATACTGGCCCACGGAAAAAAGTAATGCTTACGGAACAAGTTTTAGCTTTTCATAAGCTAAATTCATTAACCTGAACTAAGAATATTATGTACAATTGCAAACCTAACATACCTCACGCGATGAATAATCAAGCTAACATACCTGAAACATTCCCTACCTTATCAAAGGTAAAGTAGCTAACAGGTCATACAATACTCGATATGTTCCCACTTTTCGAGCATATAGCAGCAGATTAAAGCAGTATTATCTAAACAAAAAACCTAACAAAGTGACCAATCGTATCAATGATGCCAACCATCTTGAACTTGAATTGACACTATCTTTCATTCAAAGTGCAATCGTTCGAGTATAAACATCATTTGAACCTATGAATAAAACGTAGACATTATCAAAAGTCTACGGACAAACCTAACATTACTCAACAAAAAACTTAACTAGGGCCTCACGTTTCTAAACAATCATCGTCAGTAACACTAGTAAACATCTTTACAAAAAACTCTCATTTCTCTAAACAAATTCAGTGCTAAACATACTATCGTATGGCCTAATCCGCTAACATCCTGAAAATTCCCTACTTATCAAAGATAAAGTAGCTAACAGGTCATACAATACTCGACATGTTCCCACTTTTTCCAGCATTTCAGCAACAGGTAAAGACGTATTATCTAACAAATTCCCTTAAAAAAGTAGCCAATCTATCAAAGATACATGCATCTTGAACTATGAATTTGACCACTATCTTCATCAAGTGTCACTCGTCTCGGTATAACATCATTTGAGCTATGAATAAGCGTAGACATTAGCAAAATTCTCGGACAAACCTAACATTACTCAACAAAATCTTAACATAGCCTCACGTTTCTAACATATCATCGCCAGTTAACACAGTAATATCTTACAAAACTCATCATTTCTCCAACAAATCAGTGTTAATTTCACACAGTCATAGTAATATTTAACATAACGTACCTAACTTACGAATAAACAGCTTTCATTAACCAAGAGTATCTAAAGCAACACATCACCTCCCAAGAGAAAACCCAATGGGATGCACCCTTGAAAGGGTGTGAATCCTGAGAGTGGGATCACCCCGAAGGGGTGTAAGCGGGTTTTACCCCTCCGAAGGAGGGGTAAGGTCTCAGCCCTGCGGGCTGAGACCTAAAACCCGCTTACACCCCTTCGTTTTCCGACTCAGATTCGATTTCCTTCGGAAATCAAATCTTCGATGTAATAATAATAATAATAATGTGTATGTGTATGCGCACGCGCGCTCAGTCTGTGTCTGTCGGTCAAACAGACCTTCGGTCTGTTTGACCTCCAGGTGGTTAGTCGCCTGAACGCTTGTTAGGCCTAAACTCATCCGCTCAGATCACGCAACAAAGGCGTAAGCGCAATATCGGCGTCCACCCTCGGGGGTGACCACCCTCTATATACATCCTACAGACTTGAAATTTACACGGATTCGTCCTTATCCCATTATATAGATTATATTCCAAGTTTAAAGCAAATATCTCTTATACTTTTTGAGAAAAAGCTGGTAGATACCAAACCGGAACAATACTACTATGTATATATATATATATATATATATATATATATATATATATATATATATATATATATATATATATATATATATATATATATATATATATATATATATATATATATATTATGTTATGTTAATTATGTTCATGTATTCTCACCACATTAACATTTCATTCTCACCACATAACCTCAATCCCGAGATTGGAAATTGATATATATTATAATTTATTATATATAATATATATTACTATATATATATATATATATAGTATATTATAGTTATATATATATATTGCATATATATATAGTATATATATATATATATTATTTAATATTATTATATATACTATATATATATATATATATATATATATATAATATATATATATATATATATATATATAGTATATATATAATATATATATTATATATATATATATATATATATATTATATATATATATATATATATATATATATATATTATATATATATATATATATATATTATTTTATATTTATATATATATATATATAAATATAATATATATATATTATATATATATATATATACTATATATATATATATATATATATATATATATCAAATAAACTACCCTTTTAACGGCTTTATCCCTTATCCGTAGTATATATATATATATATATATATAGTATAGATCATATATATAGTATATATATATATATATATATATATATATATGTATATATATATATTATATATTATATATATATATATATATTATTTTACCAAATTAAAATATTTTAACAAACGTTTAGGACAAACTGACAATTTTTAACAGAACAAAAACACGTTTTTACAAATACTAAAAACTATTTAAGCCAATTTGAAAAAAACATATTTTTGTTAGCCCATCAAAACAATTGAACTAAATATATATTTTATATATATATTTTTCTTTCTTATTTTTTTTAAAGGCAATAAAAGAGTTGTTTTAAAAAGAGACGATCTCGTTATGCTGAGGTTGAATTTGTCTCTCTGCCTCCTCGTTGTCTCTTGTTTCAAATAAAAACTTCACAGCATGAGACTGTTTCTTTTTAAATCGTTTGTAATATAATTGATGATTATTTTTGAAGGTCTACATTATTATTATTTTACGGATGAGATGTTTAATGTTGGTCGTTTTTAATTATTAAACTATATATAAATATAAAAGTATATATATATTAGTTATATATATACAAATTTATAATAAAAATATATATTTATATAATATATATATATATTATTATTTATATAATATTTAATATATATTATATATATTATATAATATATTATATTATAATATAATAAAATATATATTTATATTATAATATTTATTTATATTAATAATATATATATATATTATATATATTTATATATATATATAATATATATAGTATATGTATAAATATATATATATAACATGTATTTACATATATATATAATATTATATATATATATTTTATATATATATTTATATATATTATATATATAATAATATTTAAAATTTATTACAAATATAAACATGCAATAACATAATTTTTAAAACATATATTATCTAAATAATATATATTATATAATAATATATAATAATATAATAATAATATATATAATATAATATATAATAATAATATTAATTAAATAATATATATATAATATATAAAATATAAATATTTATATTATATATATTATTATTAATTAAATTATTTATTTAATTAAAATTATTAATTTATATTATATTATTAATAATATTATTTTAATATATATATATATTAATAATATAATATATTAATTACTAATTATTTATTATTATTATTAATTTAAATTATTATATTATATTATATTATTTTTTATATAATTATTATATATTATTATATATATATTATTTAATTATTATTATATATTATTAATTATTTTAATATTTTATTATATATATTATTATTATTATTATATTAATTTATTATTATTATTTAAATTTATTATTATTATTTTATTATTATTATTATTATTATATATTATTAATATATAATATATTATTATTATAATTATTATATAATTAATTATTAAATTATATATTATAATATATTCATCCATCTATCCAGCTACATATATCTGCTGTATAAGACTATAATTTAATAAATAATGAACGATAAAATTAAAATCACTTACAATTACTTCTGTCACTTCCAGTTAAGAGACGTCCAATTAGATTCCAGAACAGTGATCTAAATCTTCAAACATTTAGCATATATTAACTATAATTATAACAATATATATACTATAATTTATTTTATTATAATTTATCATTTCATTTAAGTATAATTTATTATTATATAATAATAATTCAAAGCGAGTGTTACAAATTTCTCTTCCTTTATTATGTATTTATTACCCTCAACTTGATCAACTTATCCAGGTTTTTCTTTCATGTGATTTAGTCCTGCTCAAAGTGGGGTACCTCATCATAATATAAAGCTCCATTTTATGATGACATAATTTTAGCCAAAGTTAGGTTAGGTTAGGTTAGGCTACGTTAGGGTAGGATAGGTTAGGTTAAACTTCTTCACTCTTGGTTATGTTAGGTTAGGTTAGGTTAGGTTAGGTTAGGTTAGGTTAGGTTAGGTTAGGTTAGGTTAGGTTAGGTTAGGTAATTAGGTTAGGTTAGGTTAGTTAGCGTTAGGAAAGGAGGTTAGGTTAGGTTAGGTTAGGTTAGGTTAGGTTAGGTTAGGTTAGGTTAAGTTAGGTTAGGCTAGGTTAGACTAGGCTAGGCTAGGTTAGGTTAAACTTCTTCAGTCTAAACATTTTGTTCTTCCCATTTTCCATCGTATCTTTCAACGCCAAAAGGTTTAGGTGTTTATTTTGTTTATCAACACCAATGTGTTATTAATACCCAAGTAACGAATACTATTGAAGCGCTAATTTTACCTTGTTATGTGATGTTTATTTATTTATACTCTTAAATTGAAGTAACACTTTAATAATGTTATTTTAGCCGTTATTAACACATTCAGGAAATAGATTCATTAAAAAGTATAAAACCTTTTATAGTGTTTGGTACTTTTTTTAAATATAAAGAATATAACAATGCTTAAACGAATGTGTTATTAACGCATATAACAATACATATGCTCAGACGAATGTGTTAGTAACGCATATAATAATACATAATATGCTTAGACGAACGTGTTATGAACATATATAATAACACAAAATTCAATCATTACTTTCATTTTCCTCTTATACCATATACTCATTATTTCCATCTTAACAAATGGAAAGAACGATTAAATGTTCTGTTTTATTTCATGCGTTAATAACATATTTTAATGATCAAGAAAAAAAACACGTTTAAGGACATAAAACTTGTTAAAATGTATCAAGTCTCTATTTAATTTCTTTTTATTCCTCTAACTTCCTCATACTTTTACACAATCAATTCATTTTCTTCTTTCTTCTCAGCATAAACCATTCACTCAATTCCATTGCCAAGTAACACAAAGTCAACAAAAGCAGGAATTATATTTTGTGTAAAATTTTAACGCGTCATACCAGGCTAAGTCAATCCAGATTTAATAACTCAAATCTCCTCATTTAATTTCCACTATAAAATTAATTCTTCAATCTAAATTAAATAAAGAACTAAATTAAGAAATCCGAATAAATAGTTTTTAAAAATTTAAAATAAAAATTCTTGCTGTTAAATGTAAAAATATATTTTAGTCAAAATAAAAAATTGCTACTTTAATCACAAGGACATTCTTTTGAGACGATTTTTGAGTATTTAAAAAAGGTTTTGAATTAGAATAAATTTGTTTAAATTTAGCTATGATATTTTACCATTGAAAATGAAAAGAAAAATAAGGCAAGCACTTCCTTAAGCAATATGTTTATGCAATATATATAT